>JAVQJF010047335.1:0-37996 GCA_036023855.1 Gadopsis marmoratus
CCCCCCCCCCCCACTGAAATAAGATAAAGGAAAGTGATTAAACGCCTGTCCCTTAAAGGTGAAAGGAGAACAGACTTGCTTGCCATCTGTGTTACTCTCTTCTGTGGATCTTTTAACCATTAATCATTCATTATCTGAAGCCTGCAGCCTCCCCTGGAGAGGAAACCCTCTGCCAGCTGATACAGAGGAGAGAAATAACCATCCACACATTAAACACGCTGGACAACCCGCTGACTGCTGCCCAGTCAGTTAGTGTGCGGAGACTAAATCAACTACAGAGACACGTCTTGTCACATTTGATCCAGCACTGGGTAAAGAGGGGCTTAAAGAATGTGCGCTTGGTCAGAGGAGGTTTTTAAACAAGAACCTAAAGGCTGCCACCTGCTCAGTCTTTAACAGCTTTACAGAAGAACGAGATTTGTTCTTTTTAACAGGAGACAGAAGGCCTCACTCTCGCCATGCTCCCGGCTCAGGAGGCAGCCAAGATCTACCACACCAACTACGTGCGTAACGCCCGGGCCGTAGGCGTGCTGTGGACGGTCTTCACCATCACCTTCGCCGTCATCACCGTGGTGGTGTTCATCCAGCCCTACTGGATCGGGGACAGCGTCCACACACCGCAGGCCGGATACTTTGGCCTCTTCCACTACTGCATCGGGAACGCACTCACCTCGGAGCTCACCTGCAAAGGGAGCGCGCTAGACTTCGGCTCCATCCCATCCGGCGCCTTCAAGACGGCCATGTTCTTCGTGGGGATCTCCATGCTGCTGGTGGTGGGCAGCATCGTCTGCTTCAGCCTCTTCTTCTTCTGCAACGCGGGGAGCGTCTACAAGATCTGCGCCTGGATGCAGCTGGCCTCCAGTGAGCTCCAGGGTTTCACCAAAGTTTGTAGCTGCTGCGCAGAAGTTACTAGAAAAAGTGTCTATATGATTCATATAAAAACATATTTTGTCTCACTTTATGGCCTCTTAAAATAACATAAAAGTAGGCTGTAAGCATTATAATCCCACATTATTTTGTAGAAGCATATAAGATATTCTATACAAACCAGAATGCAGTACAAAAATATACAAACTTGTATGTTCATAAACAATGATTAGGTATCAAATGTACCGCATTAGTCTACTTAACACTTGACCTTTGTCATTATGTCTAACAAAAAGCACAGACCCAAACTCATTTCAGAATCTAACTACAAAATTAATTATTTATTCAGCTCTTTATCATTTAAACAATCCTTGAATGACTTCACAGAGACATTAAAAAATGGAAGAAATTGACAGTAAAACCTTACTTGGTCAAACTAATAAATAATCAATGACACATCAATGTAAAAATGCTGGAAAACATTGGTGGAAGATGTTTTATTTAAGTAAAAGCAGCAAAAACCGTACTGTAAAAATATCATGTTACAACCAAAAGTCTTGCAAAATGTTACTTAAGTAAACTTACAGAAGTAATGGTTTCTCTGTGCCAAATTTCCACAAGTAACTAATAACTATAGCTGTCAGTTCAATGCAGTGGAGTAAAAAGTAAAATATTTCCCTCTGAACTGTTCAGTCAATGTTTCAGTAGTTTCCTTTAACAGACAGAAGTGAAACTGCTTTTGAAAAATGAAGCGGTGTGTGAACAGATGCAGTTGCAAGTGAAAGGATGAACCTGTAAAGACACAAATAATGAGATTAACCTGAAGGTGTGTTGTTACACTTTCTCCTCTCCGTCTTCATCCCCCTCACACCTGCTGGGCAGAGTGTGTGTGTGTGTGTGTGTGTGTGTGTGTGAATGCCAGACACACGATATGCCTATCTTTTTTTGAATCTATTCAAGCCTCTAAACTAGTTATCTAATCTGTGTTTGGATAAGGTTTACTTTGGAGTGAGATTACACAAGTTTAGTAAATGATTTTGCTTTTAAAAATACTATGGCTCAGGAAAGTAATAAATTTCTGTATATATGTAATGAGTCCAAATATTATCACATGGTGTCGACAGTTAACTTCCTGTTGTGTTAGGAAGCCAAGTGTCAGTTTAATGAATATACATCTTGAAATTTGGAGGAGACTTGAGAAAGTGAGTGTGACAACTTCGAGAGGCAGCGAAGGCGAAAGTGAGGTGTGTGTGTGTGTGTGTGTGTGTGTGTGTGTGCGCTAATGTTTCACCTTGTCACCTGATACTTCACATGGCTCTACATGCTGAGGTGGGACGGCTGGAGGGCAGCTGTCTCTCTGTAGGGTCAATAATGGATGAATGAGGTCATCTTTCTGGACTTGAGATGCTCTGGCATTGCTAGGCAACTAATCTGGATGCGTGTGTGTGTTCCTGAATGAGTGCACTGTATATATATAACTTCTGTCTTGTTGTTTGTTGATTCATCAGTGGAGGTGGAGAAGGAGGTTGCCCATCAACAGCAGCAAGATGCTCTTTCACCAGCAAACACGTCATATAAAACACAGTGGTGGAGGAAGTATTATATAAAGATTATTCACTTCAGTAAAACTACAAATACCACACTGTAAAAATACTCCGTTACAAGTAAACGACAGGCACTGAAAATGTTACTGAAGTAAAAGTATGTGAGTTTAATTTGGAAAATATATTTAATGCAGAAAAATGGCCATTGTGAGTTATGTTATTATAAATTCTATCATTAGATTATTGTTCCTCATGCATTCATGTCAAAGCAGCATTTTATTGTCGTAGTTGGTTGAGATGGAGCCAGTTTTAAACTGCAACTAGTGATTGTTATTCAGATTATGGATCCATCTGCATTTGTAGAAATTCTGAATCTAGTGAGAAATGCCATCACAGTTACCCAGAACACCGTCACAATGCTTGCTTTGTCCAACCAACAGTCCCAACCTTAAAAAAATCAATTAAATTAAAAATGATTCAATGGAAAAGCAGCAAATGCTCACATTTGGAACCATGAAATGTTTGCAAATTTCTACATGAAAAATGACTTAAATCATTGTCTAAATAGTTGCCAATACGTTTTCTGTCACTAATCGTATCAGCTGTACTTTTTTAAAGTGCCGGGCAGTTTAATCAGTAATAAAGCATAATAAGCTCTCGCCCATTGTTAGCTGGGATTGGCTCCAGCCCCCCCGCGACCCTTCGGGATACGCAGTATGGAAAATGAATGAATGAAGCTCTACATATGTTTTGCATGCTAAAATCTTAATTTGCAACTAAGGCTGTCAGAAAGCTGTCACACATTTCACTTTGAAATGTGAAGTTGAAGAATGAAGTGGCACAAAAGAAACACTCAAACACTCGCTCAACTAAAATTTGTACTTCAGTATGGTATCCATCACTGAAAACATTCCATGCAATTCCACAGGTTTCCCCACATCAAAAGTCTTGAAGCTTTGTGCATATGTATAAATAAGACATGTTTGCAAAATGAGTGACAGCTCATCGTGTCCCCCCCCCCCCTTCTCTCTCTCAGGCACATGCATGGTGATTGGCTGTATGATCTATCCTGACGGCTGGGACTCGGATGAGGTGAAGCGCATGTGTGGCCAGCGGACCGACAAATACTCCCTGGGCAACTGCACGGTGCGCTGGGCCTACATCCTGGCCATCATCAGCATCATGGACTCGCTCATCCTCTCCTTGGTGGCCTTCAGCCTGGGCAGCCGGCAGGACAAGCTGCTGCCCGAGGACTTCCAGGTGTAGGGGAAAGGTACCTGAGTGAAGGGAGGGTGGAAGGAACGCTGGGGGTGGGAGAGGAAGATGCAGGCTGGATGAGGATATTTAGCTGGAGAGAAGAAGACGGCAAAGGAGGAAGAGAAGAAGACATAGGGATTTCAATATAGAGGTAGAGATGCAAGAGGAAGGAAAAGGGTGGAGTCCAGAGAGTTAGCAGGAGGAACGTTAAAGGTTTCAGAGGGTTAACTGCTTTTCCTGGAGGGAAAAAGTAAAGAGATGATGCAGAGGCTGGGCAGCCTTGAAACCTCAAAGACCTCAGTGCGAGCGTTGAATCACTGAGATCTGAATAATCTGAGAACAGATCACACCCACCACATCTGTGCTCGTCTTTAGTTGTGTGTAGGCCGAAGTTATTTCTCTCTTTCTGTTTGCCCTTAGAAATGTTAACACTTGCATCAACGTATTGTTGCGCTCATGGTTTTTCAGACACATTAGCGGCACATGGCTCTGCACGGCAAAGTTGTTCGGTGCAGACTGAAATATCTGGACACTGCCACGAAACTGAAGAACTTAGTGCTGAATTCACTTACGTTAAGACGAGGAATTGCAATCAGAAATCTTAATTTCTCAGTCAGCAAAGCTGCATTTACTAATTAGAATGCAATACACTATTTACTATGAGGTTGACATTTGTGATTCAGAGTGAAAGATCTTGGCGGACTATCTGAGGGATGGGGCCCCCAGTCTTGATGCAACTGGAAGGGCACTTTATCTTGTTTTATCCACCACAGTGGAATCCAAGAGGGCACCTTTGCCCCGTGTTTTGGAACATGGGGGCACCGGGGGCGTCGTCATGCTAGCATTATCATCGTGAGCATCTTTGCATGCTGATGTTAGCATATAGCTCTAAGCAGCTTGAGTGTAGCCGCTGGCATGGCCGTAGACGGTTAGTCTTGTTATATACATTAGACGTACATATTAAAACCCAGCTGAGTTACTATTGACATACTGACACAAAGCTATGTCTTTGTTTGAACTGACAATGACATCGCCTTCTCTTTTCCATAATGTTTTTTCTCTCAACCGACAGCTAACGCCTAGGCCGCCAGTGGACAACGGAGGGAAGAGACGGACGGGACTGCACGAGGAGAACTACAGACTGGAGGGATTCAGATGTATTCCAGCACTTCAGGACAGTTAATTACTATCTAAAAAATAACTTATTACAAGACGTCCACCCTGTCCTTGAAGTCATAACAGACTTTGAAAACATGGTTAGAGACATTGTCCCACCTCCAGCTTTGACCTTACAGTCTTAGATGAGTTCTGCTGTATTTTGGACTAAAACAAGTGAATGAACAGTCTGTTGACTTTGCTTTCATGTCCTAAACGCTAAGCAGACAGTCCTAAGTGACTTAAATAAACAGTCAGACAGTATTCACCAACAGGTTACATTTGATCATTAACTCTGAAAACAGGTGTTCATCATTTGACATGTAAATGATTTTGGTTAAACATCCTAATAAACAGTCCTCAAAATAAACAATCATCTTGGATCCATTAGTACTCCGTGAAAATTAGATCTTCTCATTAAAACGTGATTCAGCTCTGCTGTGTCTGCCTCCTGATGTCCCAAAAATGCATTAGCTTCATTGATGTGTAATACAGAATCTTTGGGGAGTTATATCCCTGCATTTTGATGTGCGACAGAGAATAGATGCACTGAATCAGAGGCAAATGCAACCTAGTTAGATTTTGAAAAATGTTTATTCTTATTCTAACAATCAAATTAAGAGGAGAGACATGGACAGAAGGAGAGAAGTCCTTGTAGAAAAACAAGCAAAAATGGTTTTGAGGGGATTCAAAGCATCATCAGCATCTGTTTTTAGTACAATCTATTATTTTCAAATCCAACACCTCCATGTGCAGTGGAAACAGTTGAGACGAAGCTTTAATTTTCCTACAACTGGAAATCACAGGAACATTCCTCGAGGCATTTCCAAAGAGTGTAATAAAAAAAAAAAAAACCTTCAGCTTGTGCCTTCAATCTACACGCTGACAGTCTCTTCTAGAAACCGTGCAAAGCTTTTTGCTGCAGAGGGAGAGACTAAAGGCCGACTCTTTGGTACACTGTACTGTACACTGGATGTTTGATTTGACTGTTAATGTAGGAAATGATATGCGAAGCCTTTTTATTAACAGGCAAAAAGTGATCCGGGTACGAAACAGCATAAACGTGTCTTCTGCCGCCTCGTGCATGAAGTAGAGAAGAAATCAATGTTTTTCACATTATATTGTGCCTAGTGCTTGTTTTTTTTTTTCTTTTTAAAGACCACATACGACAATGCTGAAACTAACAATAACACTTGAAAAATTCTGAGATTACAGTTTCCTGAAAAATAGTTTGATTTCTGATGAGTCTCTCTCCAGACCTGGTGCACAATTTTGAAATATATGAAATTTACTTTCTAACCATGTAGTTCTGCCTTTATACAAATGTAAAAAAGTGTTTAGGATAAAGCTAATTTAACAGTGCTAAGAACGTTACTAGACTCTCTCATCATGCCCGTTAGCGTTACACAGTTAATTGTGAGCATGTTAATTCTGCACACATTTGACAGCCAGAGGCATAAAAGCTGGCACAGCTAACATGATGACCGGCAAGCAGAGACAGATTTGGCTTATTAATGTCCTAAACGATAACAGTATGTGGTTTTGATGGCGATCTTTATGTTTCTGTTAACACCTTCTTCTGCATTCGTAGACAAAGTGCAACAGCCTTTTAAATCCGACAGAGTCCATTATCTATAGCTAAAAATACAGTGAATATGCTGGAGAGAAAAAGCTAGTCAGAAAAGAAAGAAGAGGGCGAGGTTGAGGAGTCCTATACAGCTAATAAAAAAAACAAAGAAAAAAACAGCCATAAATATGGGGAGAAGATCTCGAGTTCCTTCCATCACCAGTGTAATCCGAAACGGGACAAAGACTCAGCAGCAGTCTCTCTTTTTATTGAATGCATGAAAGCGTGTGTAGTAGGTAGCCTCTGAAAGCCGTGACAGGACGCAGGCACGATGCAGTCACAGGGTCTTGCAGACAAGAATGTGTTTGTTTATGGTATGTTTTCAATCCCAGGATCTTCAAACCTTATTTATCCTTTCACAATATGAGGATGGAGGTGTGCGCGGGTGGACCTCTAGGATGTGAGCCACGGATGGGAGAGGCACTGAGCTGCTGTGGCCCTCCGCTCAGGCACCAGGTCCAGCATGGGTAGTAGGAAGCTGCTGAAGGTGCGCGCCTCCTCTTTGGACCACTCATACTTTTCTACCAGCACGTCAAATAAACCCCATGGCTTCAGCTTGGTGATGTGACGCAGGTCGCCTTGGAGAAAATAAACATTACATATTATATATACACAGTATAAAAAGTTAAATCTTGGTTTTATATAAATAATGTAAGAGTGCTTTTGGTTGGAATAAATCCACTGCACCACTTCTGTGAACTGGAAATAGCTGCACTAAATTTAATTTGCAAGTTCTGTCCTCAAACTGAGCAGGTGGCTGTTCCCTAGAGCAATCCGGTGCACAGTCTGAAATAGTAACCTCTGCACTGTACCTGAGCACATTTTAAGGATGGACTGGATTTAGCTACAGTGGACAGCTGGTGGAGGGGCTGGGGTGCGCTTACCTTTCTTGGTGAAAAACTCCTTGGAGTATTTGCCTGCCAAGATCAGCTTCCGAGGAACTTTGCCGAGCAGCTCGATGATCAGTGCTAAGTGATCTACAGGGAGGCAGAGAAACACAAGCACAGCTGATGAAGCGCCAAAGTAAACAAAACCGTTTCAGTGAATAGCTGAAGCACTGGACTCTACAGCATTTACACTCATTTCAGCATGTCTTGTCTATTAGTTAAAACCTGATGTCTGACGCTTTGGGGACAGATGTCTCCGGGTAAACAGACTCTCACCTTCGTCTCTGGAGTAGTCTTCTCCAGAGTGGGGTTCAAACAGATAATCTCCAGTTGCAAGCTCAAATGCCTGGGGGGGACAAAAAAACAACCCACATGACCTCAATAACGGATGGGTTTAACCAAATACAAGTCCATTAGTATAATCAATGAGGTCAAGACCTGAAACCCTGTATTTAGTTTTTTGCTTTCCTTTATCTTAAAGCATATGAGTGTGTGTTTCTTTTTAGAGTCAGCAACCTTCACTAATAGCTTATCTTACATTATGTGTGTGTGTGCATGCAGTCGTGTGTTTTGCAGTTTTGGCTGTCTATTAAGGGACGGATTACAGCTCCTGATGTGTGTACCCTGTGGAGGTTTGGTGACAAGCTGTGATGCTCATGTCCTAAAGCCACATGCACATTGACATGATACACATTTCTGCCAACTGGTTGGGATCATGCCCTGTACAAACCAGCAATTTGTCAAAACAAGAGGAGAAGAAGTAGTCTGGAAGCAGAACAACACAGATTCCAAAACATTAAACAAAGGCTTTGCAAATGTTTCATGGGGCAGGAAATTAATTCAACACGTTTGTAAGGCCTAAAGGATACACACAATGTGTTTTGATGGTATATGAAAGTAGTAAAAACTGTGCTTGATTACTGTAACTTCACAGTTCGTCTTTGCAGTCAGTGTTAATGACATCACTTCCTTATACTGTAGTTGTGCAGGTGCTCAGAGTGTTTGGGACCGTGTGTGTCTGCTTTACCATGCAGGCTGTGCTCCAGATGTCTGCCGGGGTGCTGTAGCCGGCTCCTGTCAGCACCTCGAGAGAACGATACTGCCGCGTCTGAATGTCATCTGTGAAATGTTTGTGCTGCAAGAAGAAAAAAGAGAAATCCTGAGTGCTGAGGCACAAAGTAACAGCTGAGCTGGGGTTTACCAAGTGCTGCTTTTTGAATTAGGACAGATTTAAAGCATAGTAGACAAACCTTTATAAAATTAAAAAAAAAAGGTCCCAATAAGAGTCCTTCATTGAAAAAAAACAAAAAAAAAACAAAGGGCTTGTGTATGTTTTTGTACTCACCACCCAGCAGGCGTTGCCCAGGTCAGCAATCTTAACCTGCAGCTTGTCAGCATTAACAGGCTCCAGGGGGTTTACCAACATACTGCCTGATGCTCCTGTTAAAGAGAGAAGAGTAGAGAGTGAAGGAGAGGAGACGGGGACAGAGAAGAGGAGAGGGAGACAGGGACAGAGGAGATTGAGGTAGAAAAGCAAGGGAGGGAAATGACAGAAACATTTAGACACATGGGAGACAACCAAGAAAATCTAAGCTGGAAGAATGCTCATAACTGCACTGGGTCATCCTGACAGGATAACATTAAGCATTTACAACCCTTCACAGCCCAACTTCTTGGTTGGATAAATTCAAGAGTGGAGGCTGCCACTGCAGCAGGTGTAAAAGTTGACCGTTTGCAGTGGAAGGATTATTATATGTTACATTACTGGGTCTCCTCTTGGTTAACAGCGGTTGTTAGTGATGTGCCGGCATAATCCATATGCATTAGCCTTACTGGCACCTTTTTATTGATGCAATGTGCTCACCTCCAGCTCTTACTGATAACTGTACACAAATATTTTCATTGGATGTGATTTAGTATCCAGAAAAGCAGAGTACACTCAATATAAGCTTCACATAGTCTCAGTAAAGTGCTAGAACCAGAAGATACACAATATATACTACCAACTATAATCATACAGACGGTTTAAAAAAAATAAACAAAAAAAATAAAAAAAAACCAACCATTCTGGCCATCTTCTTCATCCCCTCCTTTGGTCTCCCCTTGAGTGTCACTCTCCTCCCGCTTCTCCTCCTTGTCTCCCTCCTTCAGCTCTACAGTGACAGAGTCTGGGCTGAGAGAGGCTGGGATCTGCTGCAGGTCAGCGTCGGGGTCTTGCAGAGAGCCATTAGAGGTCTGATGCTCTTCCTTGTTACTTAATGTGTCCTGAGTTTCTGTGCTGCTTTCTGGTTGTTTCGCATCCTGTTGGTCCTCCTGCTCCTCTGTCGACTGCTTGGTCCCCTGTACCTCTGGAGTGGTTTCGCTCTCCGGCGTGGAGGCGTGGCCGTTGCAGTTCACCTCCATCCCGTTCTCCTCCTCGGCTGCATCCTCTCTCCGTTCGTTTGTCTCTGGCTTCTGCTGGGGCTGCACGTCAGCAGTCGAGTCTGTGGGAAAGCAGAGTGTGGATTGTTCAACTCCATTTAATGCATCTCCTAATGAATGATACTCTTGATTAACTAAGTATCCCATTCTCCATCTCAGTCTAGGATCACTCACCTGTGATAGTCTGGCTAGCAATATCTTGCAGCGTGGCAGACATAGAGATGGTGGCTGAAGTCGTATCTTCAGTGGTCTCTGTTGTCGTCTCCTCATTATCCTCCTCTTCTCCTTCAGGCGGGGCTCCTACCTCCATCTCCTGGATCCTCTTCTCTAGCAGCTCTGCCTGCTTCCTTTGCTTCTTCTTCATCTTCTTCTTTTTGTTCTTTGACATTTTGGCCATCTTGGGAGAGAAGAACAAGAGGAGAGTGAGAAAAAAATAATCAAAGTTGGTATTCTGACTTGACTCCAAATGTATCATTAAAAAAAAAAAAACCCATAACTTACTGGTTTGGGTGCTGGGGCTGTGCTTACTGTAGGGAGCAAGAAACACCAGAGGATTACAATAGTGGACAACATACGTGGCATATCCTTTGCCTCTCTATAATTAGTAGTCCGTTCGGGTGGCTGAGCTGATTCACACCAAGTTGTACTAATGGACTGTCCCTGTGGCGGCACAAGGCTCAGCAGGAGTCACACACTCCTCTGAGCAAGCTGGTAATTTCCATAACCAATCCAGTGGTGACTCATACTGACACACAGCTAAGCGATGCTCTTTTGTTAGAAACCCCCACATGCTTTTAAATCAGAACCCTCAAGTTTCTGAACGATCACACCACACACACAACTGGAAGAAAATCAGAGCATTCCCCCCATTTACGGCCGTTTTGTGCCTCTTCACAATACATTTTTGAAGTCAAATTAAAACATGAATTCCCTGTTTAATAGTATCAGTTAGTTGTATTAACGGCAGTCACTGAGGATAGTGGCTCACGTTTGTGTTGCAAACCACCACATAAGCAACACGTCAGTCAAACACTGAAAGGCACTGGAACTGCAACCTGTTGTCAGCAACATGCCCATCAAACCTCAAAAGTTGCTTAGTGGTGTGCTGAGGAAAAGAGAGGTTGTGACCTGCAGAACCCGAGGGAGGTGCAGCGCCAGTCTTCTGCCACTGCGTAGCTTCGGCAGCCATTTTCTTGATGTAGGGCTCATTGACGGTCAGCAGAATGTTCTCTGGTTTGATGTCCGTGTGGATGATCTTACACTTAGTGTGGAGGTAGTCTAAACCCTGCAGAACCTGCAGCGCAGAAAGGTCAGAGTGTCAAAAAGGCGAGTTCTGAGTTAAAGGTGAATGTTGCCCAATGAGAACAGTAAAATATATCATTCTCGGCCAATCAGGGGTTCTGTAATCTTACACCTGAGTGAGAAATACTTCTGATGCTTCTCCTGCTTTGTAAAAAACAGGGAACTCTGTCTCACAAAGACACACCAGCAATCGTTTCGTGTTAAGAATAATTTTTTTAATTTAAAGACAAATTGTTTCTGTGTAGCTGTACAGTACCTGTCGTATGATGCTTTTAACACTGGGTAAGGGCAGGCCTTGATAATTCGACTTAATGATCCACTTCAGCAGATGATATCCCAGCACCTCAAATACCATGCACACGTCTGAAGAAATACAAGGTCAAGGACTAACAGAACTTCTCAACTGAATTTAAAAGTGAATTTTCTAAATCTACAGTGGATTGAAGCCAATAAAATGTATAACACCCATGAAAATATACACATATCTACATTTTTTGTTCTGTGCGAGCTGATTTGAAAAGTACACAAACTTACATTACAGTACATTTCCCTGCAGCCGCCACTGACACTGACTGAAACTATTTGATGAACAAGATGAAATAACAGCAATGAGTCTTTTTGTCTTTGCCCATACCCTTTTTTCAGGCACAAACCTGGGACTTCAATGACTGAACAGTCTTTCAGTGTACACCACAAAAGTTAAATTCAATTTCCAGTAGATGTCTCACAGCTGTAGAGTGGGCGGCGAGGGAGAGACCGGGATGGCGCGGGTGTCACCGTTGCACTTAGCCAAACGTCAGATGAACATCCGTGAACCACGAATATCAGTGCAGTGAAAGAATCTGGGGGTGTAATAAAATTGCTGGAGACTGGAGCCAAATGACTGGCAATCAAACTGCATCTTTGTCACCGCTGTTCATATTCAAACTAATTCTGGTAGAGCTCTGCCTGAGATATGCTAATATTTAAAAGTAATGCAGACAGATGTGGCTTTCAAGTACAATATCAAGGATGAGCTAAATTAATGTCTGCCCTGAGGTGATGGGAGTCTTACCCTTGGATGTTCACCCCTGGTATAGCTATTTGGCTTGAAATGACTAATCAGTTTTCCAAGCCATCACACTGAGACAGCAACAAGAGAAAATGGAAGGACGCCAAGTTTCTGTTGTTGCACTGTTTTCCTTCCTTCACAGAAGGACAACACCGGAAAACCTTCCACAGTGTTAATCAGCTGGCACAGTCAGAAGACACTCAATTTTGTACAATTTTAAGATAGACTGTAAAGTATAGTTCTTTGTTAATTTTATAAACAAGATATTGCCTTGCGAAAACCGCAACTGCTGTGTCCATCATTCACACCAAGCCAGTCTGATAAAAGGATACGAGTTCCATTCATGCCAGAAATTTTGAAGTCGTCTAGAAGCTGCACCACTTTCTCTCTGTTGGGGTCGCTGGGATCTGTGTTTCTCACCTAGATAACACACAAACACACACACACACGATTCATTGTGAAAGTTGTGGGAACTGGAATAACTGGAGTATGAGCCAGTGTGAAAATATTTATGACTGTGTGCCTTACAGATTTGAGCAGCTTGATCTCATCCAGAGCAGTCTCTGTGTAATGTTCAGCACTTTTTACAACCTTCATGGCCACAAAGCGCTTCTCCCTGGAAAAAAAACACACAAAAATCAACAATTTAACATGTCAACACGTCTTTAAATGTGTATCATTATCAGTTACAGTAACACCAAATCTCTCGGCAAATATCCATAAAACTTCTAATAAAGTCTAAAAACATTGTTTTACTAGAACCTATAACCAGTATGTGCTGCTCAGGTTTATAGAATTTTTAAGCATATACGTTTTTACATATACAGGGAGCAACGTTGCTGGGAATTCTTGGCCCTCACTGTGGACCATAATATCACTTGCATGCACACAGCACTCCTCAGCTACTGTTAGAGCTCCAGACACTATTTTAGACACTTCTTTTTTGGAAGTATTACAGTATAAAGAAAGCACACTTCACTGCGGTGTAGCAGCAGCTGTGGCTCGGTGAAATTCATTCCTGCATCACCGTCTAACTGTCACATGGTTTGGTTTAGGGGCCGACTTACTGGATGTCCCAGGCCAGCCACACAGTGGAGAAGTGCCCCCAGCCCAGCTTACGGATCACATGGTATCTCCCGTTGAACAGATCTCCAATCTTCACTTGGTGATATCCACCTGACCAAAGAAAGACGCAGATACATATGTATGTGTATGGCAGTGTGTGTATTCGAATGGAGTGCAAGTGGACTGGAAACCATTATTACACACATAAATATACACACAGATGTCTTGCAGAACATTTAGGCCTATTCCAAATTAGACATTAAATTATGTTTAATCCTATTTCATGTATATCATCACTAAAATATTTGACAATACTGCAAAGTAATTTTTATTTATGTCAGTGTATTAGTACACTGTATGTATTTTTGGCTTGGATATATACAGAGAGGTCTGATAGCTGAAGACAGAGAGAGTTAAAGATGTCCTACCCCTGCAGTAGTCGTTGGGATCCTCCTGCTCATCGTCATCAGAGCCCAGAATCTCTTCATCCTGCTCTGGGAGGGGAGAATCTGCCTGGCCCGGCTGAGAGCCGCCGCCACGACCATGAGGTTCTGGTCTGAGTGGGGAACAGAAACAGAGAGAGAGAGGAATGGTAAGGAAAAGAGAAAATTGAAAAGACAGACAAAAACATACAAGATAGGGAGGAAGGAAGCACAAAGGGAGAGTGACAGAGGAGAAAGGGGTGACCGACGTTGTCAGGCTGGCTCACAGAGAGAAACCGAAACAGTGAGACACCGAGACAAAACAGTTAACATTCAAGAATGAGGATCCTATAATACGTCTTCTTCAGAGGCAAGGCGTCTTATCAAAAAGCTGAGAGTATGGTTTCATCCAGAGAAACCCATAGATGTTATAGTGGATAAGGATACATTCTTTCTTCATCAAGAGTACAAGTAAGCAAAGATCAGGAGCCCAAAGTGACAGAGAAGAAGGCTATGGGGAGTGTCTATGCTCTGGCATTTATCCCATCGACCACGGCAATTACGCCAGTAATGCTGAAGACCAATCAGTATCTGTCACGGATACAAAACTATTTACATGCCAAAAGTAAAAGCTAATATTCAGTAATCACAGCAATTATGACTAGGCAGAAAACATATCAAAGGTAAAGTGACATTTGTTTTTCCAATGTTGTGTCTCCATGTTAAGCTACTTCACGAGAATAACTGCAGAAAACATTTAAACAAAATGAATTAAAGTACCAGAAAATGTCAGTCTCAAAGAAAAGGACTTCTATATAATTTGTAGTAGCGAGTACAACTCAAACAACATGAGCAACATTTGAGTCAAAGTGATGTCAGAGTGTTTGTTTGGAGGTTTTCTAAATATTGAAACCATTTGCTGATTGAATCAGCCCTAAAAAGCCTGACAGGAGCGTGCCTATTAGCCAGTCCCTCTTGAAAGTAATGGGTATTGGTAAGATAATGGATATGAAATACATACAGTATATGTAGCTACATTTTCTCTTTGCCTGGCTAATCAAGGTATTTGTGGAAATCATGGACATGATGCATTGCAGGTGTACGCAAATGCCAAAGCCTACAGAGACAACAGCTGTCTGTGAAGGGCACAGAAACATTGCAGTATAAAAGCAGATCCTGGTTGGGAGAGCTGCTGCAGAGAGAGACATTTTCAACTCATAAATCATTTTCTCACCTCTCCTAACTTGAGTCATTTTTGTCCTAGCAAAACAAATGCAGCTTATACTAAAAGACCATAAAATGGACAGTCACAGAACACTTTTAAGAACTACCTCCTTGATTGTAACAAGAGCATTAAAGCTTCATAATACTATACTACCATCTAGAAAATCTGAGGGGGTTTTTCTGCCAACATTTGCTTTAAATTCTTTCCATTTTCCATAGAAACACTACATATCTCTTCTACATATTAGCTTTGGCTCAGCATGTAGGTCTTTTGCTTTGAAGTATTATTAAGCATGAATTACTTATTAGTATTTCCATTTGAGACACACATTGAGGCAGTTGTCAGTCAGCTACACAATAAGCACCAATGGCTGTGCAGGAAGTAGAGGAAGGGAAAAGATTTTTCTTCAAACACTATTAAACAGAGAGAGACTCCTTTGACCAAGCCCTAATATCATTAAACATTAATTTTACTGTTAAATAGCTGTCGGTGATTCTGTGATGCTTAAATGAGCATGCACCGTTATGTGAATCTGAACATGTTGGAATAAATGACAAAATCCAAGCCTCACACAGGATTCACAGGAGTCATTTAAAAACATGAGTACCCCTGCAGATGGTGAAGGCTCAGTATGTAACAGCAACCAGAGGAGAGCACCCAGCTGATCCAGGTGCACAAAGTATTGCTGGAAACACTACATATTCTACCTGAGGCCGTTATTAAAAATATACCACAAAGGACTTGCATGCACGAGCCAGATCATTGCCACAAATCATCATCTCTTCCTTGTTTTGTGATCCATTGGGTAAATTACTTGTTTCTGGATGAACTAAATAGCTTTACTCTTGGTGCTGTCCATGGTGCTGAAAGAAGACATGGTCACTGTCTCGCTCACTCAAACTACAGAGTAAGAGATCATATACCTTACCAATTAATAACATGAATAACGTCAACACCCTTCAACCGATCACAGACGGCTCAAGAAACTCGACAGCATCCCCTGTAGGCCCATCGGTCCAATTTTAAGAATCCCACAATAAACACATAGACATGCATCATTCCCAAAGGTATTGGCAAAATTAATTCCTTCCACACACTAAATGACCGTAACAATGCACATAGGTAACAACAAGGTAAGATTTATTTGTTTTGTAAAAACGTAGGCTACAATATCTTGTATTGGTAGCCATAACAAAAAAATATTATTTTTACAATAACTTGCTATGGTTGTAGACATTACTTTTGTCTCAACAAAATAAGCCAAGTATTTGCTGCATGCTTCGTAACCTAGTCTTAAACATCTGTATGAAAACTAAATAAAAACCAACATCGGGAAAGATCAAAGTATACAAGACTAGGAATCTGTGCCAACACAGCATTATTAGACCACTATCTTAATTTTTTATTAATCTAATCAGTTCAATGGTTTAAGTTTGAGCAGAAGGACTGCTTTGCATGCATCTTGGGGGGGGGGCAATAAATGATGTTGAGACCAAGTCAGAGGTGCACAGATTAAGAAAATACATCTTTTCCTATTTTGACACCAATTTCATCACCAAATACAAAAGAAAATACATAAACATGCAGCCAATTAAACATGTATGCACTGCAACGTCTGTTTGCATATCTGCCAAAATATACAGTGTATCAGATACATCTGCAAAATCCAAATTTCAGCCAAAAATACTGGCCTGCTGATATATCTGTCTGGCTCATGTGTCCAGGAGGTATCCAGAAAAGGCTGAGAGAAAAAGATTATTGATTATTATTTATTCTGTGATTATGCTTCTATACATTCACCTATCTGCTGTGAGATTTTTCTGTCGATAATAAAACTCACAATTTTTTCAACCAAAAGAATGCTTGGGTCTCACTCTGTTTGACAGCAGTATTTCAGTGATTAGACACCAAAACTACTTCCATGTTTTTAGGTTTTAACGTTATATTCTGTATTCGTCTCATTAACTATAATGTTACAATTACTTAGAGACCAGTGTGCTGCCTCCAGTCTTTCTCTGGACTTGACTGATTATGGCTTAAGCAATTTCAACACTTACTCGCAAGAACATAATCAGCCCACACATTGTGCAGCAAAGGCGAAACAACTCTACATTTGTACACACACACACACACACACACACACACACACTTTGGCCGATCTCCTCACATCCTAGTGCTTCAAAAGTGAAAGTCAATTCTCCGGTCCCTCTCTTGCTGGCTGGTTCTAAAATATTGAAACCATGCACAAGCTTTAGAGCAACAAAAACTGCAATGAACAATAAGAAAAGGTGAACTTCAGCTATAGTGGTAATTTTGTTAGTAAGCTGTGAAAACATTTGCCAAGGACCTGTTCTTCTCATGGCAAAATTGATGAAATTCATGTTGGCAAACAGAAACTGAAACTGAATTTCTTCGTTATCGTTAATGAAAATGGAGCAGACAAAAGTGGGTGAAATTGTCAAAGGTTTTTACAAAAAATGTTCATCCATGCATCCTTGAATATTGCATCCTTGAGTGTTGCTTCACACCTGACCTTGCCTCTGTGGCACCTGCAGCATTGATGGAATACACTATACATTTATGTGGCCTGGCTAATGTGAGAGGATGGTGGATGGTAAAAAACTTGGTCTTGAATAAAACAAGACCAAATTGTCCAAAGTTTTTATTGAAGTGCTTTCCTTGACTGAAGATAGACTAAATTGAGTTTTCATCAGTTTTAATTAATTAAAAATATAAAGGATTAGGCTAAAAACCTGACACATGGAGCTTCCATACCAGGACATGGACTAGATCTAAATATAGCTGCCAAAATTAACACCATCTTCAGTAAATAGAGAGCAGAAAGAGTCAGAGGGACAGTATGGTAAGAGGGACCGTGTCTAAATGAGGGAAAGGGACAAATGTAGAAATATTTAGCAAATATGTGTGATGTAAAATGACCATTTTTAACCCAACAAGAGCATTCACACATTTCATGCCAAAGATCACTGCGGGACATAGACAGTTCAGTGCCCTCTAATCGCCAGACAACATGAAGAAGCAGGACACTTCAAGGACTCCTGCAACGCTCGAAGCACCCGTCTCAAGACAACCTCTAACCGTCTATGGTTGTCACGCCTGCCCACTCTCTCCTCTCTCACACCGCTCTTACCTGCAAGATGCACGGATGCCCATGGGACGAGGTGGAGGGAGGAGGACAGAAGAGAGTGCAGGTGTTAAAAAAGCCCTCTCATTCCATCCGCCAGGAGAAGAGAGGGTGATCAGAGGACCAAAAAGAGGGAAAGGGAGAGGAAACAAATAGTCAAAAGTAGAGTGGAGGATGAGAGCATCCAGCGATAACTGAAAAGCAGAGATTATAGAGGAAGGGGGTGGCAAACAGACTGAGAAGAGAGGAAAGAGGACGCAAAGGAGCAGAGTGGTTGGGAAGATGAGTGCAGAGAGGAGAGGAAGAGCAGAAATGTAGAGGCTCTGCTGCAGGCTGAGTCCTGGAGCACAAGGCACCACTGCACACTCGCTGACTCTCTCGCTCACTTTTTCTCCCTCTCTGTGTCTGTCTGACCGAGAACTCTCCTTGGCTGTCGTCAGCCTCTGGCCCGGCCCCCTTCACTGACTGGCTGGGAGATGATTGGGCGATGCAGCCCAGCACTGCATTGCAGGTGAGGGACGACATCAGCGCTCCTCCTCGTATGACAAAACAACATCCCCCCCGTCCATCATCTGCCATTCTAATGCCAACAATGTTTCACTCATCATTTTTTTTTTTGTACTGAAACAGCAACGCTACTCAGACTGTTGGTTTGTACGTGCAAAGTGGCTCAGCCTCCGCAGTCTCTTCCTGTTAAACTGCTAGGTGGCAATTTCTTATGCTCTGCTTCACAATCTTAAGCAATGATTTAAGAGTAGTCAGTAATGAACCAACGACTAGAATTGTTTGTTTATTTTGCCATTTGACAATTTCATTCCACGCTTGACATAATGAAACTAAATGAATTAATATGGTAAATCAAAATCCACAAAACAAATCACTGAAATTATGAAAAACTAGGCTGCAGTTATTAAAAGAACATAAACTTGTGTCAGATGTTTTTTTGCTTTCTGTTTATGCACAATCCCTGGCTGCACATTGTAGAGGCTTCAGAGGACAACCCCCCATCACTGGAGGCATGTGACAAAATGTTTGAACACCCTATAAACTGACTCGCTGCTGTGGCTTCATTTATACTGTATATAATGATTTATCTTTTTTAAAAAGATGGTTTTATACTTTGCATGCGACTTTCATCTTCACAATGGCCTGGACTTAACTTAGTAATTTCACTGATTACATCCCTTTACTTTGCTCATTACACAAAGCTCGATTTTTGATTTGATAAACTACGAGCCATGTTCTATCTGTTCTCCTGCCTGAGCTGAGGAAGAGTTAAATAAACAAACACACTCTCACTCAGGTTCAGCGTCGAACACAGGGCCCCGCTGCTGTGCAGGCTGTCTCACTGGAATAACTGGCTGGGACACTTAACAGAAATGAGCCATCAGTGATGAGTTACACCTGTGCTTTTCCTGCTATGACAAATCAAATGTCTGCTGAGAAATAAGTGTCTATTTGCTTTAGCGGCTGGAAAACATTTGTTTCCACTCTGTCAGTGGTCTGATCATAGCTGTTTTTATTTATTTATCCATCCATCAGGAACACAAGCTAGCTCCTTATCTGAAGAGTCTTCAGACAACAGGGACACTGGTAATATAGAAGGGGATCTGAATTTCCTCTTTCGATGAAGGAACCGATACATCTTATTGTCAAATTACAACGACGAGCGCACTGAGACCCTCTGAACACTGGATAAAGTAATACAACGTGTGAATGTGAAGGAGAGAGCTATTTCCATGTTGCACTTTAATATTAACACTAAGTCCAAAACCAACCCCACTGCCAAAATTTGACACAGTCCCTGCTTTGCTTTAACACCTCTTAAAAACATTTTCATACGCTGATGCTGAAGCTGTCTTACACACAAAGAGCCTAATAAAGGGTCCATTTAGCTGTGGTCTGGGCCACATTTCCCATTGGCACAGTGATTGTGCCAATGAGTGCTGAAATCTAACGCAGAGCCACAACCACTTGCCATCCCCATCACTCCTGTGCACAGGACGAGCCAGTGTCTCCTGGCTGCATTGTTTCCACTCATCCAGCCCTGTCCGATCTCTAGAGCAAAAATAAACAAGGGCAACAGAGGAAGAAAGAGCTCCTGGGGATGGAGTGTGGCCAAAATTTACATCCCCCTCTCCTCTCCTCTCCTTCCCTCCAGACAAAATCAATACAAAGTGCCCAGGCAGCAGGATGAAACAGCAGCACTAGGTACTGAGGGTGTAATGCATACGAAGTGTATATGATCCAATAATCTCCTTCAAATTGAATTTTACCTTTAAACTAACTCAGTATGCAGTGCTATGTAGGTTAATTCTGGAGATTACTATCTAAACAGAGAAATGTGTTTCATGTTTGTTGCGGGATAGTTTAATGATGCTGAGGAAGAGAGTGCTACGGCTTTGAACCACTGCATGTTTTCTTAGTTCACAGAAACAAATCTCCCTTAACGAAAAGCTGACAACCCACCCATCTTCAAGGCCTGAAGCGGCCCGCCTCCCCTTTCACAATCAACACACACAAATAGATATATTTCTGCGACTGATGGGGTGGGAAAGAAGGGTAGTGGTTAACCTGCAGGGTGAGGACAGAGAGCAAGAGAGACGCAGAGGGACAGAGAGCTGTGGTGGGCTGCAGATGATAAAAAATTTGATGGGTTATGTAATGAACTGCGGCTACGGCTGGGAGAGAAGAGGAAGAGATAAAAGCAAAACACAATGGAGAACAACTGAGCTGGTAAATACTCTGCAATGCTGGCTATTCCTGTAGTCCTAAAATGACATCTGAGGCACAGAAAGCTAGAGAAACAAGTGGTTTCATGTCTGGAGTGATGCCAAAGAAATATATGATTATAATGTCGAAAATACAGTGTGTGTGTGGGGTAGGGGGGGGGGGGGATTGGAGTGGGCGATGAGCTTTTTCAAAAGCTGGCAGCACAAATCCAGCAGGGACATCATCATTCCTGTTATCGCTCGCTTGCACACACACAAATCAAAACACATAAGCAGGTAGTCAGGTACCTCGTAGAGCATCAACAGTCAGCATCTGCTCCTTAATGAAAAATGGATCGGTCCATCAATAAGTCAGCCCAGCTCTGTGTACACTGGCATCTGGCGCCCCCCCCCACACACACACCAAAACACTACCACGCTGAAAAGCTCCCATCGTCACAGGTACAACAAGCAGCACAGACGTGAGCAAAGTCTGTCTTCTCTCTCATACATAAATACAAACACGAGACTTATTGCGCTACTCACTTGCATGTGAGGCCGCTGGCTAGCTTCACCACAGCTGTATTGATGGAGAAGATCCAGTCCAGGAGCCACATGACCCAGAGCACCCTAGGCTAAAGCTATGTTACGTCAGTCTATACTGAACTCAACTTGGAAAAGGCGAGGTCTGCTCTCCTCTCCCCTGGCTCTTCGACTGAGCAGTGGCTGATGCTGCGTCCTCTCAGCACAGCAGCCACAACAGAGCGACTGACACGAGAGAGTGGGAGGGAAGGAGCATGATGGGAGAGAGACAGGGGAGTTGATTTATGCTTGGATGCTCGCCACTTGCTTGATGGATATTGACAGATATGATGCATTTGAGTGAATACTGTTGCACAGCATCACTGTCATGTGACATGTCAGATTTTCTTGTGTTGCTGTAAATGTCAATGACTGTTGCACAGGAGTGTTTGTTGAATAGGATGATAAACCAAAAGGTGCCATACGTAATAGAAAAGCATTGCAAACTAAAAATTTTGGGATCTTGCTCTAAGTTAGGGGTTTTCAATCTGTGCGGGAGAATTGCGTCATAAATCGGACTCGTTCTCAAAGTCATAACTCAGTCTCAATCTGAACACACAGTCATAATTCATTAATTCATTATTCATAGTTTAGACTCTGTGTGACTTACACTTTCCAAGGATGTCATTATCTCCTATGACTGTCACAAAGGTGCTCCTTATACATTACATGTGAATCATCACGTTTTTAAGTTTTCTTCACTTGCAAAGTGATCATTGCCTGTACATCCACGGGTAGTGCTCTGAGTCAAGTTGATGTAGAAAGACGAGTGCCCTCACCACCAACCCATAGGAATGTCATCAATAACTGCTGTCTTCCATGTTTTATACTTTTATTTAATCATCTGAACTTCTATGTTCCAAAACGTTTGTTTCGAAAAGTAATAAATTGTTTCGTCACGGCGTTCACTGAAGGCTCCAAACATTAAGAGGAGCACTGCTCCTCTGTGGGCGTTGCATTTGGTATCTAACCAATGGATGTTTATTCTAATCAGCCATGAAATACTGAGCTAAACAATGCATCTGAAGAAGCAACTTGTTCATCAGTCTGCATTTTCTTTTAACCACAAACACTCCGAGTGAGGAAGGAAAAAGGCCATTTTGACACTCCCTACAGTTCTTGAATGCAGCCCAACCACAGCCTTGTCAAACAAGATTTGGCAACGTCCAAATTAATTATGAATCAGCAGTGCTAATACATTTGTAACTTACACATATGTTACTGTTGTAGCTGTAGCTTTTTGGCAGATGTACAAGCTTTTCAGACACCACAAAATCATCTCAATTACACACACAGAGTGGAATATAGCGCCATTTGTACCATTTATTGGGTCGCTATGTGTTGATTTGGTTCATATTCATATAGCAAATTCAGTCACATGAATTTGTTGTTGTAGTGTGGCGTCTTGAGGTCATGTGCATTATTTACACAGGCTTTTTAATTTAATTTGCATATAACAAATACTCTTACAATCCTGGTGTCTGGATGTCTGTTAAAGATCAGAATAATCTATTATTTCTAGTTGATGGGTGAAGAAACTTCAGAGTACATCATGTGCACCTACCCACATATAGATTTGGAAGAAAAAAAAAAGAATTCTAATAAATGCTCTTATCTTTTTTGCTATAAATGCCAACTTGCAAAATGGCTCCTATTATGCCAAATCAAGCACTGACACCACTTGAAAGTGGGATTAAATTACTTCCTTGCCATCTATAATAAACTACATCAGCACTTAAATGTCTGTACTTTTGTGCAGTTATATGTTATCATCTCTTGAATTATAACGCAACAGGATTGCCAGTCAGAAACGTTGCAGACGTGATGCTGCATCCAGCAAAAGCTCACACACTAGCAGCTGTATGATGTTAAGTTTGGAAACTCCATATTCCATTATTATTGTCATGAGTGAACCTCCTGCTTCTGTTTCCGGACCAGAGAGAGCAAACTGTGAAATGTAAACAAGCGGTTTTCCAACTCACTTTTGGCCAGGTTTCCTCGGCTTTGTCCTCTTCTTCCTTGCTTGCAATGCGAGTACTACAGAAGCAGAGAGGGACAGCAGTTAGGCGCAACAACGAACTCCAAAACCTCGCGTTTGGGTTTTGTCAGAAACACACGGCGCCGTCTTGGTGCTCAAAATGCTCAAAACTGTCTCGGCGATTTCGTGGTTTTAGAGGAGGAGGACGCGATGTGGGATGGGGCGGGTGGGCTGCAGGTGTAAAAAAAAAATAAAAAAAAATAAAAAACCAAAAAACCTCGGGTTGCATTAGCAACTCTGAGCCGCTAGCAGGTCACTTAGCCTCACAAAAAGTGAACCGGCCTCGGCGGTGTGTCGCTCCGAATAACAGGCGTTTTAAGTTAGCTGCTAACAGTAACGTGGTGCTTCTCCCACTGCGAATATCACACATTTAACCCATTACCACGACGAGCCCTGCGTCATTTGTTGACAGTTTTGGGGACATTGTGGCTTATTTTCGTTTACTCTAACCGGGATACAAATTTTAGGCGCATACTTGTGTCCACGATCCGATGCTAACGTTTGTCTGACGGCCAGAGCTAGCATACTGTTAACACACACATCACAGCAGAGCGCATGGTCCACGGTTACTTTTCACCAGCTGTTACGTGGCTTGTTACAGTTGTTAAAGTCGGTGTGATAATTACTTTGCCAGAGGAAGACTGGAGGAAACGCGTGTGTGTGTGTGTGTTTGAAGTGCTACGTGTAAAACGCGTGTAGAAGTAGTTGCAACGTTACCTTTTCTTTCCATGCTGTGATACCCAGTCAGGAGAGACGCCGCATTCAAGGACTGTTGGAAATGTCCAAACCCTAAAGTGCGCGAAAATGAACGCGCCAACACAGTTGAGCTGTAGGGGGCGGAGTGTATAGAAACTGTCAACAGCTAATGGTATTTCTGATGTCTACGGTATCTTTTGGCGAATAAATTAAAACATGTACCACATAAATAAAGCACAGCAAAGCTTTGAGACGTTCACTTCCTAATAATGGGTCCATGGTTTGCCATGGTCGGATTCATCTGCCAAGGTTCCCATTAAATCCGGTGCAACCAGGACGCCAGTGGAATGGTAATAATGTGTTTGTTTGTGGTAATTTGATGAAACACAATTTTGCACAAATATATGCACCATGTGAGGGACAATATAAACGAAAATTGCAAAGATCTGCCACATTAGTTGTACTTTTGTGATGCAAATTCCCCTAACAAAATTAAAAATAATCAAATAACCAAAACCAATATGTTGGGCCCTGAGGCCGTTGCCAGCTTTGTCCTGCTGGTTATTCAGCCTTACCATCAAGAACCCAAAACGTCACAGTTTTGCATGGAGATAATCTTTGCAGAAACTAGGTATGTTGTCATGCAGGTCAAATTGAAATGAAAGAGAGCTCTGTACCAGAAACATGATCACAGAAACAACCAAAGTCTTAACTGAACTCAAAATGCCAATATAGTTAGTGAATCGTTTGACTCAAACTCTAATACACTTTAAAATCTGATCATTTCAATATAACATGAGTATTCTTTTAATTTTTATGCCCAACTTAAAAAAGAAAATCATTTTGATCTCTTTCCTGGCAGAAATGGGCTTCCATAACTGAAACCCATACCATATTAGAGGAGGGAGCCCATGAGGGCCCTGAATGGACCAGAGGAAAGCATCAAAGCAGCCATCTGTGAGGAGGACTACACTTTGAAAGAGTCCCCATGTAATTCCCCAGAACCCATGACTCAAAGATGAGTTTCATGTAAAGCTGGTGAAGCATTGAGGACACAAATTCACATCTGATCAGTTCTCTTATTCATTTATTTTAGCAATTGTTTTATTATTTATGTACCCTTTAACTGTCTGGAAAAAACATTCAACTGACTCCTAGCTATCTACTAACCTTGACATTGAGGACTTAGATTCTGCCTGTGTGCGTGTATGCATACTTGTACCCATACTTGTGCATCTAGTGTTTTCATTTAAGTTTTAGTCCCATTAATCTTAATTTTATGCTTTGCTTCCCCTTCTTTCCCTACAGGTTTGGTCATCCTATACACTGGCAGAGGTTTTGCTCTACTTGTGCTGTGCTGCCACCCAGTGGTGACATATTGACAGCTACAACTCACAGCGTTTACAGGTTTCAAAAATAGTAGCCTTTATTTTCAAATGGTGGTATTTACAGGTTGGCGTGGCATGCTGTCTTGGTACATGTGGTAACGAACATTGTAAAATCATATGAACACATATCAGGCAAAGAAAGCATAACCAATAACCGAATTGAGTATTGTCATCGGGATATGGACGAGATAAATAATCTCATTTATGCAGTTGCTTTAAAAAACTACAGAGAATGAGGCTTCAGCATTGCCCTTCAGCATCCAGTGAGTAAACGTACACTCTTTCCCACAAACATGTGCCCTATTCAAATGAATGACAAATATAGTTCTAGAATTACTCAAAAACCAATCAGTATTACAGAATCACAGAACACCATCAAATCTTGATTTAACACACAAAGAATAAAATAACACATTACAAAAAGCACTACATGAAAACAAGCAGTTGCAAATGAAATAGTGAAGACACTGATATTGTTGACAGAAGCCAGAGCAACTGTGGATAGAGCTTGTATGTCACATGTACTCCTAGAATGATTCTATTCACATTTAGTCAGTAAATGTTTGTAGTACACTTCAGAACTAGGAGTCTACTGATAGGTCAATACAAAACGTTGGTGTACTTGTAATACATATTTTGCTTTGATTTCTGCATACTGCAGGTTGTCTGAGCAAAGTTTTTTGAAAATAGGAAACTTTTGGAGGGCAGAACCTCAGTGCAACAATGCATTAAACTCAGAAAACCCCCCGAAAAAAATGTACTCAAACAAGATGAGTTTATCAAGCTGATTTAAACCTATATGGTTGCCCAAAATGTCTCATTCTGATACACAAGCTGTAACTGCAGTCACTGTGGCATCACTGACGTTTGAGGTCATTGATGACACATTTGGTTTCTGATACAGTAAGCTCTCCATAAATAATAAAAAGAACCATAAATTCTGACAAATAATATTCTTTTACATCGAAATACAAACAATAACAAACGATCATAAATATGGGGCAGACTGGTGCCCCCAACATTCAATAAACATTATTAGTACTGTGTTTTCTAAATGCAATATGATTAAAGTACATTGTCAGTTGGTGTTGTGGTGGGAAACATCACATTTCAATAGACTAATAAACCAAATCTGGCTTTTTCCATGCGTAAGTGAAGTACATAGGTTCTGATCATGTCGACATTCTTCTGAAACAACAGAACAGAAGGGCTAAAAGCAGATTTAATATGTAGGAAAGTTGTGGAAGCCAAACAAACATTAAGTAGGTGAAATGGATACAGAAGCCAAGTCTCCATACTCTCCAAACTCATTTTGGTTAAAAAAGGGACACTGTAAGCCTTCAAATCCAACAATAAGAATTATGAAACCTTGAATTTGCCATGTAGAGGTGAATATTTTACATATGTTTCTAGCCTATCCTATACATTATGGTGTTAAATTACTACACTAGTAATAAAATTCATACTGTCAGAGGGATCGGCTGAGGTGCATCTCAGTAATTATGACTATTACACAAACTGGTTTGACTAAAGTACGTCTGTACAAATACTGTTTGTCATATTTACACAGTTCTATGCATTGATAGAAATATTTAATTTTAATGTGTGGAGGAAAGATAAACCTTTAGACACATCACAGTTTGAAACTTTTCAATCCAACTTTTTTCCTATAGTATTAATTACTGCTAAATAGTACAATTTTATAAAATACTCATTAGCAGTTAAAATTCTCTAATTGGCTTTAAGATACTGACATGTAATTCCTAGTTTTCTGAATCAAAGTGGGGGATCAACATAAGCAATAAATGTCTGAGGTAAAAGCTCACTAAAAACAGGAGAATTAAGGTCCGCCTCAGCAAGTTGGGATGCACAGTAACAAAAAACAGCAAAGTGGAGCACAGAAGGAACAGGATGCCAAGTTTTAACCCTGATATCGCGACGTCCCCCGGAGATGAATGGCCGCAGGCACTTGAATGTCATCGTTATGTGTGCGTATGTGAGGAAAGTGGTGGATAGTCACATGAGACCGATAGTCCTCATTAAAAAGTCTTTCTTGGAAAACAAAGAGATGGAAGAAAAGGTGCCTCCTGCTCCTCCTCTCATGATTCCATCTCGTCTCCGTCGAATGACTGTGGCTCAAAGCTGACTACCTCCTCATAAGTTAACCCTGAGAAACAACAATATAGTGTGTGAGGTTATTTACAAATAATTTCTTAACCAGTCAACTGGATACACCACACCTTGCAATCTACCCATCCCCTCCACAATGTGCCAACTTACTCTTCCATTCCTCAATTTCCAGCTCACGGCTTTCGAAGCTCTGGTCGTAAGGCTCCGCTTCAGGCTCGTCATCTGGATCATGGTACTGGGCAAAGTATGGGTGGGCCAGAGCCTCAGATGCCGTGATCCGTTTGTCTGTGTCCAGCACCAGCATTTTCTCCAGCAAGTCCACCGCTTAAAAACAGCAATGAGACAACAATGATCAGTATGTGAAAAGCAAACAAAGAGCATCCACCTAAACCTTCCTCTAGAATCTGACATTACGGGAGATAGGTGTTAAAACCTGTTACATAGCATCGGGTAGTATTTCTCATTGTCCAAATTAAATTATCCACTAACATGAACAATAATAAAAAAGGATAACCGTGACAAAAAAAAAAAACTAAGAAAAAAAGTGACTTTATGATGCCACTAGAGGGACTCAGTGATCCTGGAGTAGTGTCAGCCATAGGACGATGCTGAAAAGGGAACTTACCAAGAGGGTTGGCACCAATAAACACATCTGCAAAGTTCCTCTTGGGCATGTGGGGAAGTGAGTTGATGTAGTTCCTCGCCTGTGAGAAAAGATGCGCAAAAACAACAAAACTATAAAAAGAAGTAACAGAAGTAAGTGGTAAACTACAGCTTAAAATATTAAATATTTTCACATACTCCACATTGAATTACTAAGTTTACCTGCTGCAATCATTATTATTGCTGCACATTATTCCATTAAGACATGCTTCAAGCACTTTAATTAGGACCCAAATCACATGCAGTACACAAACATTGTGCCCTAATTTTCAGAATCAATGTGTGTTACAAATGCCACAGATAGCTCATCAGAATACACTGGCAAAGCACTCTGGGAAGCCTTGCTGAGACAAGCACGGTGAGCCAGAGAGGAAACCACGAGTGAGAGCAGAGGCTGACACGCAGACAACGCGAACGGTAAGAAATACTTAAAAACAACACATCAGGCCTAACGGTGTCTGTCTGTGACCAGGACTGTGGGAATCGGCTGGCGCCCCAATTCCGGCTCGGGGAAGAGCCGGGGCACGTGGGAAGCGGGAGGTCTCACCTCATGGCTGGGCATCCTGCTTATGAGAGAGGCTGGGGGCGTCCCCGTCAGGCGCATTATCTGCTGCAGTTGGTTTATATCTATAGCTTCCAAGTCAAGGGGCATCATAATGTGGAGGTCAGCATGTCAAAGAGCATTTGGTGGTTAGGGCAGTTTGTGTATGGAGGGGTGGAAAGGGGAGAACACACGCACGCACGCACGCACAGGGTGAGGATGTTAAGTTAAGTGGGAGTAAGACAGTTTCTGCTCTTCAATATACAGTGACCCTAGCTTGACTATAACCTATAATTAGGTATCTAGGTATTCAGAGTTATACAGCCCAGTGCTGCACTAGAGGCCTCTTCTTCTGTCATATGAAAAGATTAGAAGACTTTTGGGAGTTCATAGTACATGCTGAAAAAGACATGGAATCAAAGCTAAAGTGCAAATAAAGCCATTAAGAAAATGCACAATTTCAGGGCAAAACAGGTGCAGTTTAGAAGAAGTAGTAGCAATACAAAGTAGTAAAGTAGACTGTCCCACTCTTGCCAGGGCAACACAGAGGCAAGACAAACAGAGGCGGGAGGGACAGTGCATCAGGACTGGGCGGGATGGTACTTGACACTCACAGACTCCGAAGTGATTTTCATCACGAGCTCGGGCCCTGGGGTTCCGACGAGCATCATTACAAGCTTCAACTGATCAATGTCTACCACACTCGCATGAAGGAAAACAGGAGGGATGGAGGGTGTTGGAGGATGAGAGAGAGGGGCGGGAGTCAAAGCTGTCATCTGTGTCTGAAAATATTCTTTCATTTCATTCAAAAAGAAAGAAAGTCAGCCCAGGTAAACTCAAAATGTGTACTGTGTCATACACTGTGATGTTACCGATTCCAACATTGGCTGTTGAATAAAGATTGAAAGAACAAGAATCAAAAACTCCAAAACGCATAACCACTATACTGTATAATTAATTACTGCGGGTTAGATTGTGCAAAACTAAGCAAAGGCGGGTGCAAAAACCAAGTAAGGCTGTAAGTAATGATTGCTTTCATTATCGATCTGCTGATTAGAATTTAAAAAATAAAGTAGGGGGAAAAAATATGCTCAGCACCAAACCCAAAACCAGTGAAAAGCAGCAAGTCCTGCATTAGAGAAGCTGGGACCTTCTGCATGTTTTGCATTTTTGCTTGAAAAACACCAAACTATTAACTGGTTATCAAAATGGTTGCAGTGGAATTTTCTGCTGAAAATTGAATAATCAACATATTGTTGCAGCTTACACAAACAAGACATACCAGAAATGTGAGCAAACCGCATGCTAAAGTGCATGTTTCAAGGCAATGAACGGCTCTGACTGTTTGATGATACTGGTGATCTACTATACAAAACCAAACCAGATCAAGTACATGTAGCTTAACCATCATTTAAATTTGAAAATGTCAGCAACCATTAGTAAGTTGGTATAGGTGTCACCCATGATTTTCTGTACATCAGTTCTAAAAAGGGCACAATTTCTGTGCACAGCTTCTGCGCACTGTTCAACTGTGCAGGAGCCTATAAAAGATGCAACATCTCATTTTGGACTTTTTGCTTTATTTGTCAGATTTCCTCCCACCTGCCTCTATTAACATATGCAAAGATCACCTTTCATTAAGACAGGTAAAATGAGACAGACCAGAAAGACTATTGTACTCTGTATATTCAACTGTGCTTTGTGGGTTGGTAGCTCCACCACCTCTCTCTGTGATTCAGATTTGGTGAGAGGGCGTACATTCAAACACACACACCCCCACACAGGGCATTCAGTGAAGAGAGTGAATGGCTCGATTGGTCATTTACAGCAGGAATCACAAACTCATTACATAACAGTTAGCCCATGCGTTTGATCTTTAACAGGGCCATGACCTTGGTAGTGTGCACCAACGTCTGTATTTAAAGGTGTGTGTGTGCGCGCGCGTTTCTGTCTTAATTGCAGAGCGTCTTCCTGTGTGTATTTGTATTAAAACATTATGTGCTGCTGCTGCGCATGGGAAGCTCTGTGGGAGGGAAACAGGAAGATGTACTGTATCATGGAGAAGGAGCGGAGACAACAGTGGGCAGCGCTGAGTCATAGACCACAGAGGACTCTAACGCCTATCACATGCATGCACACGCACACACACACACACACATACACACGACTATTCTGGCATGCAGCTCACAAAAGTCAATACTCAGCAATGCTTTAGAGTACACTTCAAGTAGGTAACATTGTGTGTGTGAGAAACACTGTGGTGATAGCAACAATGCAACAGCTTGTGTGAGAGCCTTGAATACAAGGGAATAATACATTTCATGCAACTAAAGCGAAAAGTAAGTACGTACACAACAGAACAGTCTGCATCCATCTACTACCTCTATCATTACAGGTTATTTTTGCATGGCAATGCCAGCGGTGGAAGGATACGGTCTGTGCCGGGAAAGAGCGTCTGTCCAGTAAGTAGTTCAGCCATGATGCAGCCCACCGACCAGATATCCACTATTAAGTGTAACAAAGAAAAACATGCAACAGAGTGAATACTTCAGAATAACTTGTCAGTTACATTGCATTTTTGTCCAAAGCTCAAGCTTTTCAAAACCATTATGCAGACAATAAGGCTGTCCATGGGACTCATACAGGGGTTTAACAATAAGTTGTTTAGTTTGTAATGTTCAATACAAGGCTCTTTCAAACTTGTGGTAAATTCAACAATTAAGAATGCATTTTGTTTTGTTTTCAGAATCTTTTAAACACAGTTGTCGTTGTTGAGCTGCGTTTTATTTTTGTCACTACATCCGATACATTTCTTAATGTTGTTTCGTGCTGTACGTCTTCTGCGAAACCACTCAAAAATAGACTGAGCCGAACTCTTTTGCGTTATCTGAAAACCTTTGCATTTAAATTTAGTGCACAAAATAAAAGAAACCAAAAATTGCTGGTGAAAAAAAAAATAGCTACACTTACTATTACTTACTGTATTATACTCTAAAAATAGAGACAGACACTCTTTCAGCAGTGTCTTTAAAAAAAAAACAAAACTTGGCACTGCAAAAGGCAACATAACTCATTTATTTGACCATTTATACCAACAGCACAAAGCCATGAAAGACAAAAGCTTTGCCGAGTGTCGCACATTGACGTCAAGTCCGATCCACCAGAACATTGAAAAGCTGGCCTACTTTCTCTATAATCGCCCTAATCATTTCTTGTGTAATACATTCTTAACAAGCAATGCTACAGAAGAAAAACCGCATATATCTGGTGAAATTATGTTTTTCCATATATATTTTGTGAATTACAACAACCCTAAACCCTAAATACACTTTCAATTGTGTGGAATTGCACAAGATGTAGTGTTACGTTCAATTGTAGCCCAAAACATGATTAAATCTCTGTGTGTACCCGTCATGTTGTAGTGCATCCAGTTGAGCATGATCTCCGGGGCTCGGTACCACCGGGTAGCTACGTAGCCCGTCATTTCATCATCTGTGTGCCGTGCCAAACCAAAGTCCAGAATCTGAGGGACCAAGAGTAAGACGAGGAAACAGCTTGCATGACACCTTCTAAACCACATGATCATCTAAAATCATATATATGGTGAACCTTGTTTCAAGCAGACCATTTCTCACCTTGAGCTCACAGTCTTCATTCACAGCCAGATTACTGGGCTTCAAGTCCTGAAAAGAAAAGGGGCAAGTGAGGTATCCTGCTATATGTATATATTAACAAAAACTTCATGTAGGATAGCTGATGTGGCATTTATCGTTTTGGCCAATGGGACTTGATCAGCATAAAACATGTATTCTCTGAACAAGAGAATCTATCAGACTTCAGAACTCAAGTGCATTAAAGGACATTAAACAGAGCCATAACTTACTCTGTGGATGATATCTGCAGAATGGATGTACTGTGGGGGAAGAACAAAATAAAGAAGATTATAATTATAATACAGTTGTGCCGTGTTCAAATTGAGTGTATCTATACAAAATAATTAAGGGAACATTTAAACCACACAGTGGATCTGGAACGAAATATTCAAGTTGAAAATCTTCATTGATGCACGTTGTGTAATTGCTTGAGAACAAAATGACGAAAGAATGGTCAATGGAAACCAACCTCGTCAATCCATTGAGGGCTGGATTAAAAACATAAATAATAATATTAAGGGTCAGAAGTGTGTATGGCCCCCATGTGCCTGTATACACTCCCAACAACATCTGGGCATGCTCCTGATAAGACGGTGGATGATGCCCCAGAATTGGAACAGGGCATCAGATCCTGGACAGTCTGTGGAGCTACTTGGCGGCGTCGGATGCGCAATTGGATTCAGGTCTGGGGAACGTGAGGGCCAGTCAATGTAATCAATGCCTTGGTCATCCAGGAACTGCCTGCATACTCTCGTCCACATGAGGCCGGGCATCGTCCTGCACCAGGAGGAACCCAGGACCCACTGCACCAGCGTATGGTCTGACAATGGGTCTGAGCGGCCAATTCTGGTGTTCTCCTGGAAATGCCATCGATCTACACGATGCTGGGCTGTGAGCACAGGTCCCACTAGAGGACGTTGGGCCCTCACGCCACCCTTTTGGATTTTGGTCAGAAATATGAACATGAGTAGCCCGCTGGAGGTAATTTTCGAGGGCTCTGGCTGTTCCTCCTTGCAAAAGGAGCGGATACCGGTCCCGCTGCTGGGTTGTTGCCCTTCTACGGCCCAGTCCAGCCCTCCTCGTTTAGTGGCCCGTCTCCTGGTAGCTCTTCCACACTCTGGAGACTGTGCTGGGAGATACAGCAAACCTTCTTGTGACGGCACGTGTGGATGTGCCATCCTGGAGGAGCTGGACTGCAGGTGCCGCCTCATGCTACCAGAATGCAAAACTTGAGGAAATTCAGTCTGGAAGAATCAGGAGAGAGAAATGGTCTGTGGCCATCACCTGCAAAACCATTCCCTTTTTGGGGGTTGTCTTCCTGTTGCCTCTCTTGTCCACCTGTCACTTCGCACCAAAGGAAGTAAATTTGATTCACAATCACTGACCGTTCCTAACTGGACAGGTCGATACCCCAGAAGTTAGATTGACTGGGTGTTATACTGTGATGACTGAGTGTTCCCTTAATTGTTTTGAGCAGTGTAGTTTCATGTGTGTAACCATGTGTTACAGGCACTTAGATAAAGTTACCATACGACTGTAAGTTCTGCCAACTACTCCCCTACTGCTTCTTCTCTTGTGCTGCATTTTAAAGCTACAGTGGTTGAACACCAAAAAAGAAAGTAGCAGGGTCTTGAGAGTTCTCTTACATAATAGCACAGCTTGTTGTATAAGACATTCTGCCAGGTTTTTGCACTTAAAGACTGCATATGTCAATAAAAATGATCAATGCCAGAAATAAAAATATAAACAATTAAAAAGAGGGTTCAGTAAGTCAAGCAAGCATGGAGACAAACATCAAGTATTGTGTCCCATCAGAAATGATGATTTACAGTCCGTCTCAGATACCTTGACCTCGGTTACCGATGTCAGATGTCAGTTCAGTTGTCAACAGAGAGCATATTGTCAGGCACCATAACTTATAACTTTAACAGTTTACAGAAAAACGTTCAATAGGCCAAGTCTCATTCCGTGGGCCATCAGTTATTCTGACAGTTTATCTACATATACTCAACCAAATGGGAAAAAGATCAAAGTGAGTGTTTTCCATATACTGACAAAAAGGAGATGTTCGACCATTTCAGATCAGTCCAGTAAAACAGGAGACTGATCAGCGAGGAGCAGGGCACCAGTGTTGAGCTGGATTCTAATGTGACGCTTGGAGCTTCACTGACCTTTAAGCCTCTGAGAATCTGGTAGATGAGGAACTGGACATGGTCATCAGTCAGCTTCTGACACTTGACGATGTTGTTGAGGTCTGCACCCATAAGATGGGTCACCAAGTACCTGCAAATCATACAGTTCAGCCAATCAGATGTGGTCTCCAAATGTCTGCCACTGCAGCTCACTTTAATACATTTTCATTGGTTTTCTCACGGTTACTACTTATTGTGGTGATATAGTTTATGGAGTGCTTTGTAACTTGTGAAGAAAATGCCATTAAAAATCACTTTGATATCTTCAGTAATGACTTTATGAAACATCGAGATCATTTACAACTTGTTTGAATTACTACTCTGTGTAACGTTGCCTATATTAAAGAAAAGCCAGTGGCTCGTGCCAAATTCAAACACAGGGAGAATGGGAAAGAAGCCGATATGAAGCGTGGGAAAAAGAAAAGGGCCCGATTGTTTCGCTTATCTTTTCTTGATAGTAGAATGTTTAATTATAGTAGAAGTGTAAATGTGATGACTCTGCAAGGTATATCTGCATTCTCTGACATCAAACTGTACCTATAAGAGACCAGTTAATGCGTCTGCGTCTCTTGTACGGCAATAGAACAATGTTTTTCTCTTTATTACAGGTCACACGAAGAACAAGTGTGGCATCTTTACTGTGCACCTTCAGCGCTGGGCTTCTTTGTTTGTGCAGCTTCATCTCACATTTCCTCAAATGTGCAACATGCTGATGACGCCACACCATGTGGAGGATTCGAGGACCCTGATTGAGTATTCTGAGCACATACACACACTGTACCCCCAGAGACTGCCAGATGGCTGTTACCATGGAGACTAGCTGTGATGTGTATAGCACACGTGTCCACCCTACATTCACCTTGGTAAAACCCCGCTACAGGCTGGACTCGCATGAAGTTACGAGCTGCAGGACTATGATGCGTTTGTTACTCGTGTTAATCTTGCAATCCTCTGTGGTTACGAAAGGTTTCATTGTGACAGACGGGAGGCGAAGACGGAGGAAAAACTGAAAGACAGGAGTGAAGGGGTGAGAAAAAGTGTGACTTACACGTCATTGAACTCCTCTAAGCTTGTCCCTGGTGTGAAAACGTCTAATAGACCAATCACCTGAAGCCGAAAAGAGAGGTCAAATGTCAGAAAACATTCACAAAATGTATTTGTGTGACAACAGATTCCAAATACAGTTTTCATTTCACGACCCTTTAAATACATTTGAATAGCAGCATGCATGCTTTTAATGCAAACACATAGCATCTTTCATAGCATCTCTGCTGGTGACTGTGGTGTTTATCACTGAGGAACAACAAACTGACAACTACTGTCCATTTCTACCATCTTTAGAAGGAAAAGTACTTGACCTTTTTATTATCTTGTTCTGCAATATCTCAAGTTCAATTGTATTTATTCAAACAGGCAAGTCTTGACTTGTTAGTCCAGTTTCAAGGACTCATGCTACCTTTCATGTATAGTGACGTACACCAAGTTATCTTAATGCTCTGTTTTGGTTACTAAATAGTTTACTCACATAAATGGAGCTGATAAAAACCCCACAACAGATATGATTTCAGAGGAGCAGCAAACATTATCTGGGAAGGTTTTTGCATCACGCTGACAGCCCAGTAGTGCGTTAATTATGTGCCTAAGTGTGAACAAAGGAAAATATACATTCAAGACACTTGTGTCATACTGGATTGAGTCACATTTAACTGGTTTCACCTAATTGTTCCAACAATACCCAGTTGTTTCTAATAGCTTTTCAGTGTTGTTTTTGTTTTTATTCATCAACATTACAACAGCTTTGGAGATTAGATATGTTAAAGTGTATTGCAGTTGGTGAACAAGCCATTTGCAAGACCTTTTTACTACAATGGATAAGTGAGTTTCTGACTGCATGACAGGACAACCAAAAATAATGTGTGAAAGCGACACAGTATGGTAGGCTGCATATACAGCATGTAAGACTTAGATAATAATTATGTGCTTGTTTTTATGAGCTTTCAGGTTTGAACAGGTACAGTACATGTACAGTATATGCACACATTCATGCACGTACGCAAGCGTCCGAGCACGCTGGCAGAGAGCAGCCCTGAGTGCCAACCCTGCCCCAGAGAGAGAGAGAGAGAGAGCGAGAGACACTGGTGGATAGGTATTGTAAAAACACAGGAGCAGCCCGCCCACACAGGACACAAACTCACAGCTGATTGGTGGGCAGGAGCCACAACAAACAGCTGATTGGTCCACTCGGGCTTTCCAAAATTGAAACCCGGGGAGTCTCCTGGCAACAGCGTGAGCAAAACACAGTATCTCTCTATGTAAAGCATAGGCAGGTATTAAAACACGTTGATGATTTAGGAGCAAAAACAGCTTTATGCAATTTTCCCTGTTATGATGAAACAGAACCAGGTAACAACATGCTCATTAATGATCAGAAATGGCAATATATACACATTTCTAAATGAGCTGTATGAACCACCACACTCAAGATACAAACGGATTATGTTAAGATTGTGCCATGCAAGTCCATTTTTAAACTGCCATTTTTATACATCAACCTCTTGCATTTAGCAGAGTGATATCGGCACGGATTCTATATAATCCTAAATAATCCTGGTCGCATGTAAAACCTGTTTTTCGAATATATGCAGGAAAAGCAATGTTGTGTGAAAAGCGATGCAAAATAATGTTGATATGAAATAAATTCCATTTCACCAAAAGATCTGCTGTACTGTTGGTCTTTGGCTGCTGCTGGTGGGTTTCTCCCTTTCAGACTTTCCATACTTCATCAAACTGCATTCTCTTTTTGCCTCAGTGCCTGCGGGTTGATGATACTGGAGAAAGCTCCAGTCCGCCATGTCTCATAAGCTCTCATAACAAGCTAATTCTGCCTATTACAATGACCAACAGCAAACTGTTTGAGAGGACTCTTTAAAATGCAAACCTCCCTTTTCTCCCTTAAAAAGACTCCAGCACCAACAGAAACCTCTAGTCTTACTCACACACACCATTCAGCAGTTTACACCTTAACCACTGCTTTTACATAGCACAAGAGGATCCACGCTGTTAGGTGAAAATGTTACCCCTGAATGCACAAACAACACACAGGAACTAGGAACTGAGTTAGTGAGTCTGCATGCGCAGTACAACCTACGCAGAACCAAAGCAGAGATTGCAGGAGGGGAATTTTAACTTAAAATATTGGAAGTAAAATGGCATGAATCAAAGCTGCTGCAGGAACAACACGAGATGAAAAAGACAAAGACGCCACAGAAGGTGATGGGACTGCAGATGTAAACCTGTTTGCTGACTCACTGCTCGCCAAATGGTGCAGCTTTAATCACTCGCAGGACCCACCTCTTCTAACCGGACCTCACACCGACCAGCGGCGGGGGGGGGGGGGGGGGCGGGCCCGGGGGGGGGGGGGGGCGGCCCGGGGG
>JAVQJF010047339.1:0-71180 GCA_036023855.1 Gadopsis marmoratus
GATCTCAACATCATGGAGTCTGTCTGGGATCACATGAAGAGACAGAAGGATTTGAGGAAGCCTACATCCACAGAAGATCTGTGGTTAGTTCTCCAAGATGTTTGGAACAACCTACCAGCCGAGTTCTTTCAAAAACTGTGCAAGTGTATCTAGAAGAGTTGATGCTGTTTTTAAGGCAAAGGGTGGTCACACCAAATATTGATTAGATTTACATTTCTCTTCTGTTCGTTCACTGCATTTTGTTAATTGATGAAACTATTAACACTTCCACATAACATTTTTGGGGAAAGATCGTCAGGACAAGCCATAGAAAAGCATTTATGTGCATGGGCCAAAAATGCAGAAGTAAAACATTTCAAGTGCATGCACTGAGTGAATTAATGGGATGTCAACTTGGAACACTGTTATCCAGTTCTTACAAGACATCCATTGCTCATTGAAATGTGCCATCTCACTCTGCCAGCAAAATGGTTTCTATTGAAAATCTGTCTGTCCATCCCACAGGGGAAGTGATACAGTAATACAGTAGGTAGCCCTTATGGATTTTACTGGAGGCAGCGGGAACTAAATGTGGATAAAAACATTACGGGCCATGTCCCTGTTTCTCTAAAAGTTCATGTTGCAACCCCTAGCAACAGATGCAAACCAGTTCAGGCTGCAGATCAGCAGTGGTCACTGACAGATCAGAATTGGGACGAGGAGAGTCAGAGGGAGAAATTGACTTGATTTTATAGAACGCCTTTAGAGTCACTGGCATTCATGATTAAAGCCTGTTACTAATAATGCCCCTCACAGTTTCATATATGAAATTCCACCATATCAACACATTAGGGTGATGCTGATTCATCAGATTAAAGAGTCGTGCAGCACCCACGGAATCCCTATTCCGTCACAGCCCTCACACACACGGCAGGGTGTCACTGGCAAAGAACATGTATTCAGTCAGCCTTTACTGAATAGGTTTTTTTTGTTTTTTCAAAGAAAAGGTTTATCAGAAAGCAGAATAGATTGTGTTCTTACCCGAGACAGTCTTGACAATCTCAGAGGTGTTCCTCAGGCCCACAAAGGAGAACTGGTAGAGCCTCCAGGAGCGAATGTCGCCAACCTCCACTGAGCTCCTTTTCCACTTGTACACAATCTCCTCCCTGGGGTAGCCATCTGAACAGGGAAGAACAGAGGTATATGGTGCTTGGTAAAAAGAAAGAGCGTAGAGGAGGAGGTGCAAAAGTGACACGTTTTCAAAGACTAACATTCATCCATTTTAGGAAATATCTAATATAACTTCCCTCTTCAGATAAGCCCTCTGTTATATAAAACAACGTGTTGGAACACTGTTCAATTGAAAACATAGAGCACAAGTCTGTTTTATTTCAGACTAATCCATACCCACTAAGTCAGCTTGCTTGCGAATAAACCGTTTCATGAAAGAACCATTATATAACAGACTCCTGCACAACATGTTGACAGCCTATTCAGTCCATCTGTGTGGAGAAAACTTCGTTTTCAGATGATGTAAAAGCCCAAATTGCAAAATTGATCCATGGCTGGCTATGTGTTGGATTGCAGTCATTGTATTACCTCAACTGGACGCTCTCTGGTCGTGAGAATCACAACAATCAATCTTACTTGTCTGATGCTGCTTCACTTAGATGAGCAGATGCATTATTCTAATCAAATCACATTTGTTAGTATTGAATTCATGTCTGGTATCCAAATTTGGGAAACAAAAAAAAAAAAGGCATAGCTAAGCGTCTTTTAAACTAATAGCAAGCTGGAATCGGGCTCCTTGTCCCATGAATGGACCCGACTAAATGTTCCCAAGTACAGGGTCTGAATGTAATGGTCTTCAGCCAACTCTCTTTTGATTTCAGTCTAGCGATGAGTTGTGCGCAGCCGACGAGGGAGTGGCTTGAATAATGCACATGAAATTTCCTTAGTGCTAACTTTAAATGGCTTAATGACTAAAGTGCTCTCAGACATCCAGTAATGCTGGACCTCAGAGGAGCAGGGGATGGAAGGATCTGCCCATTTGCCACATTACAGCCAACCAGGCAGGCAGTCTGCTGCTCTGCTGGCAACGCATCCGGGACAAATTATTGATTCGAGTGTCCTTTTGGGAAGCTAGAACAACAATGCTCCCAGAGCTCAATGCCGTGAAGTCGCATTGGAACTAGTTGTGTGGTTGTCCAAACTGTCGCTGTAATTAAAATATTAAAAATGAATATGCAGTCTTGAGCAAGCGGAAACAATACACTGCATCTGTGAATCAGTCTCCAGCTCAGGACAGTGTGATCTGATCCCATCTGCAAATGAGGCTGCGCTGGAAAAAATGTACATTGCTTCGCGGCACGTGTTGAGAGAATATGCCGCGTGATAAGTTGCCGCGCACTACTCCGCCTGCTGCTGCCGAGACGGAGCTCACGTACTGCACATCAGGCGATTTTCAAAGTTCTGAAAACATCCATGGCTTTCATCACATTTAAATGTCTGTTTCTGTTCAATTTTTAGGACTGCTACCCCCCTGGCTTCTCTTTCTTTGTTGCTCTGGAGCTATTTAGGAAGCATTCTCTCTGGAGAATATCCCACGATGCATCTCTCTGTAGAACCACAGCGGCCTCATTAGCATAACTTACCCCCCATCCGCTTCTCACACGGAGGGACTGACTCATTTGGACTCATGTCACTTTTTGAAATGTCCTTTAGAACAACATTGACAAAGTGCAGTAAAATCAATCAGCACTTTGCATTTGGCCGAGTTGGCAATGAGAGATCTATTATTAAAACCCTTTCATTGAATGCCAGCACATACTGTGAATGAATGGATGAATGAATGGCTTAACAAATGTTTTTGTTCACATCTCTCATATTGTAACACACACATTGTAGACTGAGATAGCGTTTTAGCTAGCAAAGAGAGCAAGATATTCTGTATATGCATACATGCTTTCGTGTGAGCATAAATCTGTTAAAACCTAAATACACATCTGATTGTTTTTCAGGAGACTGGAGTGGTGTGAAAGAAACCCTAAGACTACTGCAGCTTGAATTCCTTGATTTGGCCTGTTGCACAATTATTCCTTAAATATGCCGCTTGTTCATGGCCACAGTGTGTGTGTGTGTGTGTGTGTGTTTGTGAGATGGAACAGTAAAAGAGATGGGCGGGGTAAGACAGTAGGGTATCAGCATATGGCCAAAACTTACAGCTTGAAAACTCCAGGGGACACGAGTGCTCATCCATTGGGAAGTTGTTCAGTTTAAGCTGGCACTCGGCATCGATGGTCAACCTGCAGACACATAATATTTGGATCCACTTACTCAGTATAGTAAAATAATACGTATATATAGTACAATGTATATGTGTAAATAAACCACATACCATTCTATCACAAAACAATAGTATACATAAAAGAATGTGTTGGAAAAGTCAGAATTTAACCCCAAACCTTATCGATATTAACACAAGGAATCATTAATTAAAATTTCTCTAAACCAAACTGATGTTTTCCACAGCAACATGCACGTCTCTTCTTTTCACACTTGAGGGAGTTTGAAGGCAAAGTCATTAAACTTCCCCTTAATGAGAGAATGACCTTAAATGACTTCACCCATCCATGCACTCGCTATTGTCATGTATCATCGTCCTCCCAATCACAGCGGTCATCCTAATTAACCAGTGGTTAAATTCTGAGTTCCTTAACAAATTAATGAAGTAGAGGGGTAGTGTTCTGCATAGCAGAACATCCATCACGGCTTGATTGAGTCCAGAAGAGTTCACTTTCTCTCTTATTACCACTGATGATATATTGTGGTGTCAGTTTAAACGCTCGCTGTATTTATGATGGCACGCAAAGCATAATAAGCACAAATAATATTCCCATTTAAATCGATCCTCCTGTTTAACACATTTCACGTTGTTCTTAATTCCACCAGTTTTACACTCACAAACAGTAAACATCCATGTTACTAATGAGAACCAATGTTTGTTCAATGATGGGGCTGTAAGTCGAACATCGTCTAGTATTTTTAGACCATCTGAGTAATAACTTCCTGGCTACTATATTTGTCCGGTCTGAAGCTCTCCAGGCATGAATGGGCCATTAGACAATATAGCAATATTTATAATTATGTTATAAAAATAAAACAAATCTTCCATAGCACTTCAGAAACTCCATGCAAGGGTGCCTATAATCACGAGTTCAGGGCAATGCAGTCCCAGTGTACCCTTGTCACTAACAACTTCCTGCCACGTTCAGTAGGACAGAGTTCCCGCACGCTAATTAATGTCAAATTTAAAACGCTGAAATCTAAAATTGCCCAGGGCCTGCTCAGGATAATCAGTACCATGAATCATTTATGTAGAGAGGCCGTAAATTGTTGGGTACTTGCTTTCTACACCATTGCTTGCTGCTTGTGGTGCATTCCAGGAAGAGCAGGGAGCACCTTGGTGGCAACAGATTGATAAAATACAGACATAAAATAAAATGTTGCACAGTTGTTGAAGGGTAGACCAGCTTTAATGCTCTAAGCTTTCATTTTTTTTTTGAGACGAGAATAGTTACCATGTATTATCACTGCTGTCTATTGTTTATAGCTGTATTCAGCTGAGAATACTAGAATCAATTGTTAATGTAAATTATTTTGAATTCCCCATTATCTTAGCTATCATTGCAAAATGTCAAATAAAAAAAATAAGCTTTTTCCCATTAAATATGTTATTAAAATCTCTGTCTGTGATGTTTTGGTTTAGACACACAAGCATCAAAACAGGATGCAAACTGGCAGCGATAATGATAACTGATAATTCCTTTCCATGTGGGAAAAAGTTGAATAATTCTGCCACCCAGTCACAGATTAATTAGAACCCGAATCAGTTCTACTACTTATGTCATCTCAGGCAGCCATGACGTTTTACCTGAGAGTGTAAAGTATTCGACCATCGTTCCAGATTCGAAGCATGCGATTGGGTGTGGTGATCCAGTGGGCGTCGGCCTTCTTTGAGTTGCGGAAAAAAGTGTCTGGGATCCAGATCTTCCCGACCATGTTGCTGTTCAGGCGCAGAACCTTCATCGTGCTGTTGAATTTTAACCTTCTGTCGTACCAGGTCTGAGCAAAAAAGATGTCGATGGTGTATTCCTGGCGACAGATAAAAACACATTACCGGAATTGTTATGTTTAACTTCGGTTAAAAGCTGAACATGCTTTATGTGACATACTTGATAAAAGCCTCTGTCTGTCAGGAAAGCCTTGCAAATTGTGGTGTTTGCAACCAGTGCTGCCACCAATGTGCAGCTTTTAACTGTGAGATGTAATGGAGTCAAACTGAAATGGGGGCTTCAAAAGAACTCGGCTGTTTCTTCTGTCTGAAGGGAACTTTTCTATGCCGGTGGAAACTTAACACCGGAACACATTTGCAGGCACATTTTCCTCAGACAAGATGGTGTCTATTCAGGCCAAGGAGTACTTTTGTCCCCACTAAAGACATCTGTTGGAAAAGACCTCTTGACGCCCTCAACCTGAAAATTAAATGTTCAACGGGGCAATTCATAATTCCCCTTGTTTGGCTCAAGTATTATCTAACTTCATAACCTGCTGCCTTGGCTGCACCTCGTCCTGAGCCTTCACAAAGCCCTCTGTCTCCTATTCAGTGCCTGTGAGAGCTGTGTTAGAACATACATATGAGGGATGAAAACCTAGGCGACAGAGGGATGTGCAGAGTTAAGGTGAGACGTGGCCTAACATGAGAGGAAGAGGAGAGGCAGCGAGCGGGCGGCCGCTATCAGTCTTTCTTATTTATTCTGTTATTTGGAATGGTTGAGCCCTGAGGTTCAAAGTGAAGTACAGCAAGAGAGGGGGGGGGGGGGAAATCTGGGGATTTGTGTGGCAGAGGGCATAGAGGCATTAACTTCCTGACAAAGCTTAGCCCAACAATGAACCTAAATCCATGCCAAAGAGTCCTAAACGAGATTTGAAAAACAACATTTTCACCAGGCAACATTCCCATCCTTTCAGCAGTCTTATACTTTTCCCCACAAAAGGACAGACAGACAGTTGAAATCCAATGATGAGAGAAAGAGTGAATGCCTTAGGATCTTTATCTGGGACCTGCTGAGGGGATCAACTTTTTTCTTTAACCTATATATATATATATATATATATATATATACACACTCTGGGGTGTTTCACAGAATCACACTTCTTTCAAGTCAAGCTGCTGCACGCATCTAAGAACTGCTCGGCTCTAGTGGCTCCAAAGCAGCAATTTATGATTCTTTTTCTTCTCCTTCGCACCTTGATCTCTCCCTCTCTTTCTCTCCGTTAGGCTGTCCCATCCCTTCCTCCTCTCTCACATGAGTTGTGACTTTGCCATATTTCAGAAGGTTCCTTACGTGCAATAAAAAAATAAAAATAAACGAAAGATTCTAGCCGTGCTTAGAGGCTCTTCAGAAAATCTACCAGCCTCACCACATTTTGTCACGTCACAGTGTGGACGCGCTGGCCCAGACACGCTGATTACATAGGAATGTGAAGCAATCAGTCACCGCTTCATGACGGCGGAATGCCATTGACACACACACACACGCACACGCACACGCACACACACGCATGCAGACTCCCTAATGTGGGCATAAACATACATTATCTAACTGATCCCATCTATGCTTCTCTTCCAACTTCACTGTGACTGCAGTTATTGAGAGTGGGTGTTTTTAGCTAAGACTAAGCGAAATGGAACGCCACCACCACGTAGAGCAGACTGCTCGGGGAGAATTACAATAGAAGTGGGTTCTCAGCGGGAGCTTGCAACAAAAAACAATGACACATAAAATAACGCTGATGTGAGATTTCTTCCAATCCTCCTTTCTCTCCCACGAACAGTTTTCCTCTCAAGTATCAGATGACCTGTTTTGCTGTATTCCGGTCGTCACTGCAGCACAACAGCTATGTATTCCATTACTATTCCTCAGTATTCCGATGTAATTTTCATGCCTTATTGCGCAACATTAGTAGTGCAATCAAAAACATCGTGGGGTATCCTATCGGAATCTGACCGCCGAAATTCAGCATTTCCAACCCTTTCAATTCTAAAATTGTTATTTTAATTAATAGGAATACAACGACATGATTTTTGGAAGCTGATACTGTACAAGTAACCAGTTCTCCCACACATATTGGCTGAAACTGATCGTAAGAGTAATATAACAAATGCTACACATATTTGGCTTTGCAGATATGACAAGCTTCTTACATCTTAAAGTAATAAAGTTGTTAACAAACGTCACCTGAATTCATTCTATTTGTTCTATTGCTGCTTTAACAGTTGTATTATGCAGTATATACTATAAGAAGCTGAATGCATACATTAGAAGAAATACCAAATCCAGTCATCCAGACACTGACAGAAAGTATTTTTGGACGAATACTGATATCCTAAGCAGATGGCAATGTGTTGGTGCATGTAAAGGTAATGGCAAGATTAACCTGTATGTTACGTGACTTGTGAGGTTGCTTCATTTTTCTTCAATAGATCCAAATTGAATGCAACCAGTACATTTGAATGTGTCACTTTGTCACTGCGTCACCATAACGACACACAGAAATGTTCAAAATGCCTCGTCTTCAAACCAGCTCCCGAGGCACAAATTGGTATATTTATCTTAACAACCCACATAGAGACTGAGCAGGTGACACCTCAGATTGTAGCTGATGCAACTCCTGGCAACTACAAAGCGAGAACACCTCAGGATTTTGCCAACTCACGCAGCCATTTGCAAAATATGCGCGCTTTGCGGCCCTGACTTGTGTTTGTAGCAACACAACTGGTTAACTGTTGATCAGTATTTGTAATTCAAACAGATGCATTAAATGGGCCACATTTATCCACTTGTGGTGCAAAGGCCAGTGCAGCAGTTAAGTAGCAGATTGACACCTGCATTGTGCTGCAACACTACACGGGCAGTGGGGCAGCACAGTGATTAGGTGGACCAACCAATCCTCCATGACAGCAAGCTTCTGCCCTGCTGAAGTGTGCTTGAGCAAGACACTGAATCCCTGCCAGCTCCAGAGCAGAGAGCCACTCTCTGGATCATTATGCGCTCACCTCCCCGAGGACGGAGGCAGGACAGGACAAACACACATTTGGGAATAAATATTCTTTCTATACATGCAGGTTCAGGTTGATTATTAATAACAACGGCGACACGTTAACATCACGTTCCAGTGTTACTCACCATATTGATGGCATTTACTGGGCCGATGCTGTTGACAAACATGTCTGTGTGGATCACTGTCGGCTTGACTGCAAAGAAGCGCAGGAAAATCCACTTTAGAGATGAGCAATGATTTATCATACCATGCACAACAAGATTCGGGACGTTTTTGTCTATAAAAATCAGCATCGTCAATAACGAAAAAATAAATAATAATCCCCCTGTTCTGACTGTGCGAACAGGATCCTGTGGCTCAAGAATGAAGATGCTGGGGGTTTCATATTGTGAACTTCTGGCCTGGTCATGGTCCGTGATCAAAACATTTCTTTTCGTAAACACAATATCAGAAATACAGTGACAGCACTTTTATCTTTTTGGCTTAAGACATCTAACTGGGGTGATGTTCTTGATCCGTCACTTCATTTTAGGTCCACTGTAAAAGCTAATTACATTCAGTTCACTCAATTCAAGCATAATACCGCAATTGACTTATAATCAAATTATCCCACTTTACTTTTACAACACTGTATTACATTATCAGGATTTCACCAGGTCTAAGATACATCCGATAGTGCTGATGAAATAGAAACCCTGGCTCCGAGTTTGCCTTTGTCTCCGAGGAGACTACATCAGAGCCTGTAGGGCCAAATTCATCTTCAACCAGGCTTCCTGCCCCGATGTCGGAGAACCACACTTTGTATTTATGGCCAAACTCCTTTGTGCCCTCTGCAAAATCCCCTTTTCTGTCCATCCACGCTTCAGGCCCGTGGGCTCCTCGTCATACCCAGTCAGTTACTCTCGTTTCTCACAGGCCTGACGGTGCACGGGGCTCCCACAGACACTCTTTTAGGTTAAACGTGCCTCATGCATCAGAAATGTTTTTGACTTTACAAGTTTTGAGGAAAGATCACAATTCATAGCCCCAAAGAGACCATCAAACAAATATGCTACATAGCATTAGAGCAGCAGTTACATGGCAAACTATTAAATGTTCGTTTCTTTTTAAACTGAGGATAATTCCTCGTAAGGAAACTAGTGCACTTTCGGGTGATTCAATTAATTTTCTCTGCTTGTGCACCTGCATGTTCACATCTGTCCAACCGCCATGCATTACATCTCTGCCTACAGCGGTTTAGCGAGATGGACAGACAGACGTCAGACACGCTACGGGAGCGGAAACTGAACGGCTTGGTGACAAATGGACGCCCAATGCTCTATCAGATCCTGAGAGTCAGCAGCTACGCTTTGCTCGCTAACGCGCATGTTTATGGATGAGTGGACGTTATATCGGCGAGGAGTGTTGGGTGAAGACTCGAAGACTTGATGTGTGGGAACTATAGTGAGTGTGAGAGGTAGACAGAGGGAGCGAGTGCAGGTTTGCATTAATTTTTCATGTCACTCACAGGCATACCTCAGCGTGCATTGCACCCGTACCCCTCCACACACACACACACACACGCTTCATCATGCATGAGCAAACTTGTACACACACACACACACACACACACACACAATGTTCTTACTGGTTTATACTTGATCTCTCAGAATGTTCTCAACAGTTAGGTGTTGCTTTTGTCCAGATATATCGGTGAGCGGCTATGAATAGTAGTTCATGTTACTGCATTGGCATAACGAGGGATAGACTGAAAATGTGATGCACGAAATATGTGACCTTGGGCTGGATTTTTAGTACCATCACAGATAAACTTACGGGCATGGCATTAATAGACTTTTAATAAATAATAACTAGTGTGTCTTATACAGCCAACTGGAAAGTGGATGCCTTTCAGAAATGCACAAGCAGGTGCCAAGGAAACATTATTCCAAGATGCCAGTGAACATAAAGTGGCTGTGCTAAAATTTCCAACTTGCTGTGTGATACAACATAATACATGCCAATACACCCACCACAGGCGTGCTGGTAAACAGCTGATCGAATTAGCTCATAGGCTCTGGCGGAATGCACCACTGCACATTACAGATCATTTTGACCTGTTAATTGAATTCATCGTACAATAACTTTATGTCCTTGCCGTTGCGCTCCATATTTGCGAATGCTATGAAACAATCGATTTATTTTTCCAGAAGGCAATGACCTTGATCAATGCCAGGGATGTATTATGAATTCAGAATTTTCAATCTCTCTCTTAATGTCTCTGTCCTATTGGCTTCAGTTCTGATGCGTACAGTAGAGACTCCGGGGCCATTCAAATTAAATGAGCAATACAATAGACTTCAAAAGGGAAGCTGTGGCACGAATCAGCGATGAATCTAAATCCACAGCATTTCAGCACTTTGAGGCGCGGAGAGAAACTTTGCTCTGCCTTGGTGTGGTTGGTTAGCTGGTTGGTTGGTTGGTGGATCAGATGACTGTACAGCCAGCTAATTATAACCCTTCTGTAGCTGTGTCACTTGGCAGCAGCTGGAAGACCATCGCTGGGAGAGCGAGATCATAGCGTCTTTGAAGATGATGGCTAAGACAGTGGCAGCCAGCCGCCCAGCTACGCAGCGGCTCTCTGGGCTGAAGCTGCACCTCAAAGCAAATCTGAGCTGCTCTTCAATTTATAGCACAAGCCCACTTCTAAAGTCTTAAGAATAAAGATGATGCCCTTCATGAAGTGTGTTACATTATATGCAGCATTGTACATATTATACAGTATATGGAAAAGCCATGAGAGTAGCCAAATGTAACGAATTTACAATACAGATGACATTGCTCAGCTGCTTTCATCTTGTGCCATAATTTTGGTCAAATCATTGGTCTTGTTTTAAAGCTGTGAGTTCCCAGCAGTGGAATCTCCGGATTGGTAGATTGCCCCCCCCCCCCCACTTAAAACAAATGGCCATGTTTGTGTTTGGGAAACCAGTGAGGGATTGTGCCCTTTTTGTTGCACTGGGGATTACGGATTAAGTCACAAACACTGTATATCTGTTGCAATTCAAGTTGGTAAAGTCAACTTTAAAATCACCAGATTCATGACTCAAACACTGTTGTCGTGGCATACAAAATCCTTTGAAAGCCGGCAGGTTAATGACAAAAGAGCCAAAGGTCATCAACCTAAAAACAATGCTGATGTGTTTAAAATACTGGTATCAGTACGTATGTGCACATAGAGTATAAGTGTCATTAGAAGTGACTTATAATATTGTAAGTGTCCCCTCTCAGCTTCCACAAGTGCCTTAAGATGCAATTCCTCTAACTGCTGCTTGATTCTGAAGTCTAAGAAGTTTATCCTCAATCTAATGTATTTGTTACTGACAATTTTGAGAATCATTGCTGTATTAAGGAGATATTAAAGAGGGTTATATGTTGAGGTTGGTCTGCTTTCAGGCTTCGCACCATCACACCATCGCGGATTATGTGTCTTCAGCAATGATGGCATTGCTATATGTATATATATGTATGTGTTTAATTGCAAATTGGGCCATAAATGTGGGTGAATTTCTTTGTGATTGTGTGACTAAACGGATCAGCTGTGAAAAACCAGCGCCCACCTCCGATATCAGGTCTGAGTTTGTTGTCATATCCATCTAGTAGGCTGTTTAGGATGTGCGTGACGTCACTCTCGTACACTTTGGGAGTCAGCACCCACGTCTTGTTAGACACCTCATCATCGTCATCAGTCTGGAAGGAGCTGTGGGGAGGAGAGGGAAAAAAACGCACAGCATGCAATCAATGATTTATTTTAAAAAAGGAGAGTCTGTTTTAGTGTGCAGAGCTTTCTTTATAGAAAAATGTTAGGAGAACATCTCAATCCATGGTCAGGAGATGAAGCTGGGAAAATGTTTGGGGCTGTTCATCACCACGTCATTGCTACTGTAGACACAGTGAAAGATTTGTGATTAATCTTCCCTTTCCATTTTGTCCGTTATTGCTCGTGATCCAGAGTAGTTGCATCACTGAACCATGCTAGAATTAGACAGAAAAGACTATGTAGGATTAAAAAATTAATCAACTATAACTTTCAGTGCTACACCATAAAGTTGTCAGTGACATTAGTTAAAGAGTAGTTAATGATGTAAAGTCCTGTTCAAGTCCAACATACAGTTTTTTCATCAAGGGGTGTCTAAATTGTTGCAGTAATGCACATTGAATATATTGTAATTTGCAACGAAAAAAAAAAAAAACTCTCTTCAAACATGCCTCTTTAGTTTGATTCAGATCGACACTCCTTTCAGATATTTTCAACTTAACCCACATCTAGGACCATTGAGGGCACAGTATTTTGGTGAAGAACATGCCAGAATTTCAGGACCAATTCCATCATGTATTCAGGCCACATCAGATCAGAGTTAAAACAAACTCTGTGATAACTGATGTTTGATGCGAAAATGAGATTAAATTTATTCGCTTCAGATCTTTGCATGGGGCTTTTTCATAATCCCATAGTTCTCAGTCTCGCTCGTCCCATAGAGCACTTGCATGAGATGCAAAAGTTACAAAAGCACAAAGCAATGATAATTTAAGTGGATATGGAGCGTTTGGCCGATGGGAATTATGTGATCTAGGAGGCAACGTGCCATAAGATGATTTTAAAGAAGGAGATCATTTTATTATCTGAGTTTTACACTTATTTGTTTACTTTCATTGGAACCTACATCGATGCATAGTGTTCATCCTTCAATCTGTCCTGCTGGAAGCCTCGTACACACTTTTTCCCCATGGAGAGGTGTTGCTAATGGTTTAAGTAATATGGTTAGATAGTCAGCAAGTAAATTCCTGGACAGATTCATCATAAGGACTCACGGGTTTCTTCTTCTGTTGAGATTGAAACAAGTTCAGTAACAGTCCCCCTTTCAAAGTGAAGGCAGGACGAGATAAATTAGGACATGAATCCAAAGCTCTAGGTTTTGCTATCGCAAAATGAGAATGGAATAAATCTTCCCACTTCTCGTATAGTCCTTCATTGTAAACATGACAAAAGAAATGTAAAACAAATGTACGTAATTCATAAGCTCTTACTGTCAGGCCCAGAGTTTGAATGGCAACCTCCACGATAATCTCTACAAACAGATATCTGCGTATGAATGCAGAATCCGCAGGCAAGGGACACGATTTTGGTGTCAGAAATGTTCTGGTTTCTGTTTGTAGTCCAAGTAGTGTTGACCAATCACGTTTGAGTGGGTTCCGCAGATTGCTCCTTGGACTGTAAACAATGCCCACGCCGGGCATAAGAGGAAGAGGAACAGGAGAGGAATTCTTGGCCTTGATCAGGATGTCCACTGGCTACACCAGAAGCCCCAAAACGTTGCCCCCAGAAGCTAAATCTTTGTCAGACAATAGCCAATAGGTTCCAAGATTTACTCCACAATGACCTTCAACAACAGCTGAAGCTTTGCTTCAATTTTCAACTCAGTGATTCTTCAAAAAAAAAGAAGAATACTGTACATTCCAAGATGGCAAAGTTGAGGAACTTGACGGCAGAATTGTTTGTTGTGTCATAAATAGGGTTTTTAGGGCTCCCAAGCTTCTGTGAGAGCTGGAGAAGACGAGCCAATTTTCCTGAGTTTACGTCCTCACCTCAGACTTCTCAAACTGAAAGGATAATGATGTCTCAAGAGCCCGTGACCACAAATACCGCCATGGTGGAGCTGGAAATGTTTTTCCTGCTCTCGCACAGACAGGCATGATCTTTGTAAATTACATGTCTGGAATGAAGGTTTACTCTCTGTTGTAACAGATCTTTTTTTCCAAGTTTGAGGCCGGAACAGGAGATTGAAGGTAATGTGATCTCCACTGAGAATGCAGTAGAGTGAATTAATACGCTAGCAGCAACATGCTGCCAACGAGGAGGACTATTTAATGTCAGGAGCCTTAGCGCTACACAGACAAGCATGCATGTGACGTGCATACGTCAGTGAAAGAGACTCCGGGCCAGATTTATGTACATGAAAAGCACAGGGCAAATCTGCGCCGCATCTTTTCATTCAATTTGTGCTAGCACTATTTGTGTGTAATTAGTGTGTGATTTACTAGGACAGCAGTTCATTACGCAATCAGTGTCTTGGACTGCCGGAGCCTTGGTTTGTGCACGAAGGGGAAATTCAAAACGTACAATCCAGTGGTGGCGATTTTCCTGAGATTAGCACCCTCAAAACATTTCAAAACATTTCAAAACATTTCAAGTTGCGTCAAACCCCCGAACAGTCACAGCTCTGGATAACTTGTGCACCTCCAGTAGCATTTGATTCGAATCGGGGAGACGACCAACGGCATAAAAGAAGGAACTTGAAAACAGTAGTGAGCTTTCAGAACAATGAGAGGAAAATCCTACTTCTGAATGAAATACTAAAGAATTAGAAATGGTGAGGGGGGTAAAAAAAAAAAAAGACAGTTTCCATGGTAAAGCACGCGGAGAGAAGCTCTGATGGCTTTCTCATGTTCTTAGGCTGGGTGCGAGGAATAATGTTATGACCAGCACTCTTCCTTAGACTGCATTAAGTGCCATCCATCTCCACCATAACACTAGTGAATAAACATTAAATCTTAATCATTCTACTCAAGCGGACCCTTTTAGATATGCCTTACTGGGTCTTATACAAAAGAATATCCAGGGAGTACCTGTCTCTGGCACAGACGAGATGGATACAGAGCTAGAGAGAGAGATGGGTAGATCAGAGAAGGGTGAGAACTTGAAAAGATGTGGTGTTTTTCAGGTTGCTGCAATTTAATCATCTATATTCATCTCACAGAGTATCTCCGTGTTTATTATGGGAATGTTCCAAAAACGAGCACATCAAAGGCAGAGCCATGTGTTCTCTACTGCAGGCAGATCTGAGGTTTTGCCTACTAATTCAGTACCTGGAGATCCACAGAGAGGTGTGTGTGTGTGTGTGTGTGTGTGTGTGTGTGTGTGTGTGTGTGTGTGTGTGTGTGTGTGTGTGTGCGTGTGTAGTTGTGTTCGTTTCTCATGCATATGCATGTCCGTGTACGTAATGACAGAGAGTACTGGAGCTAAGTGTTGTGTTCACGGCTACCCTCACCGCGGACGGTCTGAGGATTTCATACATTCTACCTCTTCGCATTCAGTGCCATCATCAAGAAGCACGCTCATCTGCTCTGTGTGCAAGCAGTCAAAACCCAGCTATTGAACAGGTCTCAATTCTAATCATGTCAAGGTAGAGACCTGCCCCATCCTCTGCAGCTTTACGTCAGGGTAGAGATGACAGTATCGGCTATGGGAACAGCTATATGTGTTTGCATGTTTTAAATTGTAGCTGAGAAAGCAACCAACTACAATGAACCCGCATGCTTATAATTAACCAACGTGAAACTGGCCCTGGCCCTATGGCAACAGCACAGCGAGCCACTCGGCTATTAATAAAACAACATAAACACAATACAATGGTGGCATTTGCCTAATTAAGAAAATGCAAGCGTCAGTCAGGCTGTCGGCCTGCAGTTATGGCACTCGCACACAGGTCTGTTAACAACCAATCACCAGGGCTGTGTCAGCCTGCTCTACTTGACTGACCTCTCGCAGTGGGAGCCAACGTATTTACAGGCTTCACTCAGTCCAGTCTTAATCAAATCACATAGATTAGCTAATATTGGCATGCAAGGTTGACTTTCACGGTCTCTCAGCAGTTAAGCACGACACAGCAAATTACGACCATTTGTAATGTTTCCACTATTGTGTATCAAGTTAAAGGCTTAATTTCTTGGGACTGTTGGACGCGTACAACTGAAATGTTACGTCTACGATGAAGACAGAATTGCTGTAGCAAGACTGAGGCAGCACGGACCGCCTTAGTGAAAAGACTTCAAATAGGAGAGAGTCTTAGGCGTGTTGTGCGCCAATAGCCATGAGCCTACTTCGGGGTTGATTGTGGTAATTACTGGGATGAGTGAATGGGAGTGATCATTACTGCCGTTAATTCACACTCTCCCAATTCTATCCCAGAAATCTTAAATCGCTCTGACCTCAATATCCCCCGGCTGACGAATATGACAGAAATTGCTTCGACTGTCATCGTCTACTGTTGGGTCAAACAAACAAAAAACAAGATTGACATCTGTGTGCTATCAACTGCATTTCATGAATTCTGAGACATAAATACATATGGTAGTTATTATGGGATACGTGACAGATTGAAGGTTTTTTTAGAAATACACATCCCAACCCTTTCCAAGTGATGACAAGAGGCAGACAGTGTATCATGGCTTGATTGAGTCCAGTGTGTTGCAGTTTCCTACTAAAAGGGGTGGGATTTTAAAAAGGAACCGCACTTTCTTACAAACACGGGCCAACTTCTGGGAATGAATGCTGATTGTGGACAACTGGAATGCAACAAGTGGCAGGTTGGACTGAGGATTGAATTCATAAAAATGCCATAACATTTGTCCCACGTCATCCGCAATTACAGCAGCTCAAAAGAATACTACACATCTATACGGATTTTCATCAGTTCTGATCATTGTTCTGTGTTCCGTCTTCATGTCATTTATTATGCCCATAGCATATTCTTGCTAGCATGCTAATTTACCCGAGTCTCTTGTTCAAGCAACTGAAGACAGATTTAATTTAAGTCCCTTTATTAATTTGTTTTGTACACAATTATGTTGCAGATGACAGTGTGGGTGTGTTGTTGGTAAGGTATCAGTTACTAGTTAGGTTGTTGTGGGATTTTTCTCTAAATCCACACAACCACATGTAGCACCGTACTGCTTCTGTTGTCTTACACACGATTCCTGCATCGATACACGGCATGAGCTACGGATGTTCAACGTTGAAATTTTAGGTGATGAGGGGATGAAGTTCAATTCAAAACCAAAAAAAAAAAAAAATGTTTTTAAAAATCACATCAGAGAACACTTAAGTTGTGATGTTGCAAAACCCTTTGATTTTGATTCCGGTAATACTTTCTGTGGAGAAAATACTTTAACAGCCAGTTCTTCCCTGCTGAACTATGTAAGGCTGGAAGACATGTGTTCTTATTTGGCGGGTGCACTGGAGGAAAATATATTTCTCATTCAATAAAATAAAACGTGAAACTTTCAGTGACATCAACAAAAGCTAGTGCAGGTTAATGGAAACTCAAATTGTGGTTATCTAATGAACGTCATCTGCCGCCTAAACTGCTCGAGGTGAGATTGCGAGGACGAGCACACGTCGGAAAACACCCGAGCGGCGCTTCCTCGTGACGTCCTGACGTCACTTCCTTCTGTCGCGGCCCCCGTCGTGGTTCACAGACTCTCCCAGCGGATCCTGGGCCTACGTCTGAGGCCTGCTTACTGACCGGTGGGAACACTCGCAACTCGAAATTCCTCCACGTCTGCTTTAAAGGTTGCGGCGCCAGACCTGGATGCTGCGATAGCTCTGATGTGAAAACAGTAATTGACTGTGCACTGGGGTTATCACTACACATAGTAACTGTCAATGAGTCACAAAGCAGCACTGACACCTGAAAGCATGGCTGAGGCCTTGAGAGATGTCTTATGTAAGAGGTCTCATATACACCGACCACAAATGGCTTTCAATGCAACTCGCCGGGCAACGGCTGCCTTTTAGCTATCATACAGTGCTCAGGACTTGTATGTGCACAGCGTGGCGTCGCCGGCTGATAATTAGGTTTGAGCCACATTAGCTCACATATAAGAAGCAACCTTAATGTCACCTGCTGTGATCCACCTCAGTTCACTGTGTCTGAAATCACTCACAGGGAATCCAGGACCTGCTCCTGTAGCTCAGGTCTGGGTGCAGTTCAACGGGGACAGGGTGCTGGTGTCTACTCAAGCCCACCGTGAACACTACCCGGGCATGCAGTTAGAAAACACACAGGCCTGGCAATGTAGGCTGGGGGAGGGGGGGGGGTGGATGCGATCAGCATGACGGTGATGGAACGTCGACTGATTTATCTCCCTCCATTCCTCACCCTCCAGCAGCACGAAAGACGAAAGCGACGCGAGGAGCCTGGCCATCCTTCCTGCTGACTGTTCTTATCTTGAGCACCCGGGGACAGCTGAGCAGCTTCTCCCACATCTGCACCTCGGTGAGAGCTGGCAGCCCCCCCCCCTTTGTCCGTGTGCAGGATGCGGATCAGCCCAGATGTGTTGTGCTTGGCCCTTATTGTGCCTTTACACTCGTGTGCTCTGTGTGACTGTCTGCCATTTTGAAATTTTTTTCCACATTTCAAATACGTGGTGATGGAACGCACCTCGTTTCTCTCACACACACACACACACAAGTTGTCTTTATTACACAAAAGGCAGTTTCCGTGCAGCTACCCGGCCACGTCTCTGGCTCTTAGGATCGACTTGATCCTCAAAGGCAGCTCAGCAGAGGCTCCATGTAGCCTTAGCTTCAAGAGAATTGTTAGCCTGCCGCTGTGCTGCTCACACACGCGCGCGCACACACGCACACGCACACACACGCACACACACCCTGCAGCTGTGCATTTGTTTTGTGCAAAAAAACACAAAGATGACACACGAAGTCTCCCCAGCAACGCGACGCGTGCATCCTCCAAAAAGACAGATCCCACCTCCATGTCGGAGGCGCAGCCGGTGGTGGCGCGTCCGCTACACACGCCAAGGCTTTAATGTTAAAACCCCCCACCCCCCCCCCCCCCCACCCCGCGACCTAACCGTCCACAACGACCGTTAATAGCAGGCTTGAGTTCGGCGTTAGACGGCAGAGGTGTCGTTCAAAGACGACCCACGCTGCCCAACAGAGCCGCTGCAGAATCACGGCGTGTTTTTTCCCCCCCAAGAGCAAATGTCCCGCATTGGTATCATCTTACCTTGTGGGGAGATTAGCGACGATAAACACCCAGAGGAACAGCTTCAGGGGGAGGGAAGGCTTCGCCATTGCTGTCGAGCACTTGGAGGCTCCGCTCGGTGGAGCCATCGCCGCCGTGTTCGCTTCCTCTCTGCAGATGGACGCGTCCGTCTGTTTACTGTGTTTCCTCTCTGCGATGCATCGCGCACGTTAGCGGCGGCGGGTCTGCGGGTCTGCGGGTCCAGACCCGAGGCGGACGCGCGGTGGAGCGGAGTCGGACCAGAACCGGATCGGTGCGAGTCGAAAGCTCGATTTCGTGTCGCTCGGGTTTTTTTATATATATATATATATATATATTTTTTTTTTGTTTGTTTTTTTTGTTTGCGTGTCTGTCTGTTGCCTAGCAGGGCCTTAAAAAACGGCCTCAGACGGCGAAGCCCCCCCCCCCTGTATAAGCTACAGTAATATGAAGCAGCTGAGAGGAGCCGCGGAGCCTCAGTCTGCATGCAGATCGACGCTGGGGGGTCAGACAGGAACTGATGCACGTTGCTGCAGCGCGGATCAACACATGCGTGGTTCCACCGAGCGGAAGCAGGGCTGCACAGGACCCGGGGGGGGGGGGGGGTGCTAATACAGCTTCCTGTAGCTCGGTGCTACAGGGAGAAAAAATGGTTTTTAATGTTTTTAGTTTTTAACTGCTACAAACTGTTAATGACATATTTCCACCGTGAGGAAATGATACCATGTTGAAATAGTGACGATCAAAGTACACAAGGCTGTTCCTACCTACAGTGCAGACAAACAAACTCTTGTGTAACTAATTGCACACATCATTTCAGGTGGAGAATAGTGTGTGTGTGTGTCTCTGTGTGTGTGTGTGTGTGTGTGTGTGTGTGTGTGTGTGTGAGAGCCAATTTTAATTTTAGACTTTGGGATTGGGGACATTTATGGGAAGTGAGGACATTTCGGCCGGTCCTCACATTTGGACAGACCTGCAAAGGGCGGTTTGAGGGTTCAGACATGGTTCAGGTTAGATTTAGGTTTTGGTTAGGGGTAGGGTAAGTGTTGGGGTTAGGCATTTAGTTGTGATGGTTAGTCTAAGGGACTAGGGAGAGCAGTATGTCAATGAGTGTCCTCACAAGCATAGAAGTACAGGTGTGTGTGTGTGTGTGTGTGTGTGTGTGTGTGTGTGTTCCTTGATGCCACACAGATCTATTTGGAATCCTAAATGAGCCGCAGGCATGAGTTTAGTCCACTCACGTTTGCAGCACCTTGGACAGCTCTGTTAGTTTCATCTGCTTTACAAACCACTAATCAGCACCAAGGACAGCTCCCATCAGTGTGCTGCTGTTTTAAGTCAGAGGGATACAGTCTCTCACGGTCCAGGAGATTTAACGGTAAATATGCTGATCTCCAAAATTGAGCCCAGAAATCTGATAAGTGCACTAAGCGGTTTCTTTGTATATTAATTGATTGATTGATTTACTGAATGAGGTTAAGTGGGAATGCAGCCTGCGGCAGAGGATATGTTCAGTTTTAGGCAGCATGCATGATTCTTCGATGATAAATGTGGTTTTCCAAGTCTCCAAGACATATTTTGAAACCAGTCCACGGAGAGCATCCTGAGGTTTGCATTGTCCTTTGTAAGGTGCTCCACTACCAGTTTCAATAGCCTTACATAAGTATGCTAATGCTCCTGCTTTGGTGGGGTCTAACTTCGTTCCAAGGACTCCTTGAGGGGATGTTTGAGAAAAAAAAAATGTGTTCATAATCTGAAATACAAAATGGTAGCCTGCCCCACACTGTCTCATAAATTACTTTGATACTGCTGTTACACTTTGCAATATCACTGCCTCTCCTCTCTCTCTCTCTCTCTCTCTCTCTCTCTCTGTTCAGCCACCCACATTGCCTGAACGGCTAGTTTCCAATCTCTTTTTAATGCTACTCTAGGAGAGAGCAGGAAAATAAAGATAAATAAATAAATAAATAAAACACAAAAAACACATAGATTAAAACTGGTGCTTGTTAGGGGCTGTGTGCATGACATGAATGACGTGTGCAAAGTAGGTCACGTGCCCTCAGTAGCATTGTGCTGCCTTCTGCTTTCCCAAGGACACTTTCACATCTGTTTTCATTTTCGAATGTGTATGCTGAAGATATCTTTCATGCATTTATCATATATTATCTTCACTGAAAGATGGGAAGAACAATTTGCTAACAGTGGGTAGTTTTTTCCTGTTTCTTCTTCCTCAGTGGACATGCAGTGTCTGTTTAGTTTTTGTCCCTATGCAGGAGAAATGTTGTTGTCCAGTGACACACACACACACAAACAAGCAAAGAAATAAAAGTACATTTAGTTTATCTCATTCAAAATGGAAAACCTACCAGCATGAAAGCTGAAGGGGGGAGAAAAGCAAGCACCAGGGAGAGAGTGGCAGGTGCAGTGGAAACAAGCAGGTGCTTGCAAAGTCGTCATCTTGTCGTGGTGAATTAGTCCAAATTCCCCTCTGAACATTTATTCCACAGGCGTAAAGACAGTGAACATGCTGCATGCTATCATTTTTATAGTCCCATGAGGCTACAGCAATGGTAAGCTGTTGCACCGTTTTTGTTTTTTTCTTCAATGTTTGTGGCCTCACACAGAACGATAACCAGCCATTGTCTGGTACCTGTTTTTAAACATTAGTTATTCAAATATCACTGTGGCAATCAACATTGATTGCAGCTGTTGCCACCTAAGTGTGACATGCACGGAAGATGAGGTGTGTCTGATTTGAAAACACCATCGTGTGTTTATAGGGAAAGCGAGGCTCCGCGTCGGTTAATCATCTTGAGGAAATTGACAGACGCTTCAGCAGAGTAAACCAGCAACCGCTCCCCAAATAAGGTATGGATGAAGAGAGGAAGTCATTTGCAATATACTCCTATTACGAGTGTGCAATGCACAATCCCAGGCCATACTGTACCTCAAAACCTCTTTCACTATGGATGTTATACATGCCAAACAGGTAACGCATGACAGCAGTTTAGGCCATGTGTTGACACTCCTTTTATGCTATAATACTTTCAATATATTATACCAGCTATATTAAACTGTATTCGTTTATGTGTTTTATAAATGTCGTGCAATTAAAGCACAGTGAGCTGAATTAATAGTAGAGAAGAATAATGTCTTCACATGCAGTTTGTCAATTTTATATCACCGTATACGTACTGTATTCCACATACCTACAGCTTAGGAAATTAATATTGAGGCCTTACTCATCATAGGCTGTAAATTGAACTACACTGCCCATATCGTTCAGTCCCCAGGGCCGGGTGTCTCTCTCTCTGCCCTGCAGCCATGTCACCGCAGCTGTCAGAGACTCTGGCCATGCGGAGATGCTTGTTAGCAGTCGGAGTTATTGATCTAGCTGAGATGGAAGAGGTAGTTTAGCTAAATGCTAAAATACCCAATGGCCACTAAACTGTATCAGTTAATTAGCCCATGTGGATGTATTTTGTTAGTGGGAGACATGGTTGGTAATTAGATACATGAATGAAAGGATGGGTGTAGGGATAGAGGGGAGGCGTTTGTCTTTGTGTTTGCTATCACAGCGTGTGACTTAGATGTTTACTTTTAATCTATATGGCTTGTGCTGAACGTTCATTCTGATTATACAAGGCAGCCAGATAATATCCCTGGCAGAAACTGCCTCTGTTTCTCTTTTTCATACTCTTCCTCTCTCTTTCTCTCTCTCACACTCACACTTACGGAGAGAGAGCGAGGGAGATGTCAGGTTAGATCCACTTGGTTCAATAGTCACAGCACAAATTTGAGCCAATTTGGCGCATCCCCATATTGTGGATGCACCTGGGCTCTCATCCACTGACCTACCTCGAGAAACCTATTCATCTGTGTGTGTTTATAACATTGAGAAAATGCATGCAGGTAGTTACCGTTACTGACATCAATTTACAAATCTTATAGGGACCCTGGCTTACACATGAGATTAGTGCTACACCGTCAGATATTTTACACAAACCTGATCCAAATATCTGTAGTAAGCAAAACCGAGCATTCACCTGTAGTGTCATGTTGAAGTGCATGGAATGTACTGAGTGTTTAAGAATACAGCATAGTATCAGAAACAGCAATCTGTTACAAAGCATCTAGCGACATTTCTGCTTAAAACTGTTTCAACAATGACTTGATCTTTCATGGCACCCATTCTCTCCGCAGACAGAGTGGCATGTGTGAGTCTGGCTGTGATGATATGTTGTGTCATCTTTAGATAAGAGCTGGGGGAGGTATAGTCTTCGATAATGGCATCATTGAACACACAGATGCCCAGTTCCACTATCATTCCAGTTTTACAACCCACACATATGCTGTCACAGCCCCATTCGGTTAGCATCAAGCTGTGGGTGCATAATGATCTACTGTAAGCACTTTTGGATATGTTGAAGCAGTCTGGCATTCAGACCAAAGTGATGTAACATCAGAAGCAAAAATCTCAAAAAAAACAATTGAAGAAGAAACACACACAACAAATGTTTAAACTTGTTCACCAGGATGTTTCACTGTAATTCTGCTGCAGCGATGACAAAAACAGAAAAGTGAAGAGGACTGAAGCTGGAAAAGAGAAGTGCAGTATAAGGTCAGGTGGTCTGTTTGTTAAACTTTGAAAATGTGCAAACATCCCTCCTCACTGAGAGCTTTTGTACATGAGACATGGGAAAGCACTATCTGTGACCACAGCTGAAATGCCACCAGACTGGATCCCACCTTGTCTCTAAATTTAACTGACTCTAGCTTTTTATACTCCTTACCTTCTTAGCGCAATTTTTCTTTATAATCTGTCTTTATTAGAACCCAATTAGAAATGGTTCCTTTATCTAACATCGCGTCCTGCTAGTCATTTGGTGCTCTCTGCTGATTTAACGAGGGCCCCCATTAAGAGTAACATCTATGCGTCTCTTGATTTACGGCAGCTCGATTTTACCTTCGTGCTGATAACGGTTTCTGTCATACTTTATTCATGCAAACAAAATCTGATTACAGGAACAACCTAGTACACATCCTCATCTGGGAGAGGCCTTGGAAATAAGCTATTTTGCGTTATTATTTACTCAGCAGAAGCTTGCTTCATTTAGGATTTTACCACCTTATCCTGGGATATTAACTGTATATATTAACTGTTTATGAGAAGAACATGTGCTTCGTTCACTTGGGTGTTTCTGTCCAACCCAAGTCTTTGGTCACAAATATTTCTTTCTATGCTACAATCCCCCCCCCCCCCCCCAAACAACTGGTACATCATAGTGCCCCACAGTATTGAAAGTAACATCACATTCTTCTGGCTGTTGCCATTTGTTTTCAAACTCTCAAGTTGCAGCTTGAGAGCCTGGCGGTCTGCAGCTGAATGTTATCAGCATGGAGGTTAGTACCAGTTGAATAGGCTTGATATGAGATGCCAACAACCCCCTTGCTTTGGACAGACAGCTGCAGAGGGTGTGAACTGTTCCAGATTTGTGGGCAGTCAGGTCTGTCAACCTGAAGGGGACACAAACCACCAAATCAATCATCTTCTCAGGCACGATGGCACCTCTAAACAGGCTCTTACTCTCACACTGTCTGCATTTAACCTGGCCAACCTATGTGGACTGTGTGGTTGTATCGTGGGTGGAGCTCACTTTAAATACTGGCCTTAGAGGACAATTAGTCTGTGAGCAAGCAGATGTGCTGAACGATAGACATTGTAGGCCAAGGGCAATGTGCAAGTAGGCTGTAAGGCAGATGCTGAACTCAATGTAAGGAGGTGAAAAATATCTTGTTCATGTAAATATAATATATATTAATAATATATATATATCATAATTCTATATAATGTTGTTTTGTCATACAGAGTTGGCTTGTCATACAACCATCGGCCAATCTCTAATTTGACATATAACTGAAATAATTAAATTCTTACATCCATCATGTGTAATGTTTGGAATTGTCTTAAACCTTTGCTTTTTAAATTGAATCTTGTACATTCATTTTACATGGCATGTAAATCCAGTAATTCAAGTTATTTACATCTGAACATCGCCTTCAACACAGTGGGAAACAACCAAGATAAATAATGTCTTCCCAACGTGTTTTACTGAATTGAAAGAAAGTTCAAAAAGACAACTTATCTGACTCTATCTAAATTGTTCTGGTCCAGTAAACCGTCCATTGTATATGGATTGAATAAAACATAAGGGTTATTGAGAAATTCAGTGTGCTCTAAGCCTGCAACGGTCGAGCTCAGTCATTTGCTTTCCATGAGGCTTGCACTTCCTCCTGAACTGTGGCTCGTGAGGCGCCGGCCAGCATCTAACCTCTCCGCTGTGATTAGGGGGAAATTTAGCTGGCTGATTTCACAGCCTCTTTCTATGGTTTTTGGTCTGCTTGACTTTAAGCAGGTATAATCTCCACTCCCAAAGGTAGATCACAGGGAGTTTCTGCTTTCAGCTCTGGCATTATTTCTGGGGCTTTTATGTTCTCTTCAGGGTCACAGCTTTATCAAACACAAACCACAATCGAGCCCAGCGTCACTGATGCAGATACATCAGATTACATATGAGGGGAAACGGATGCCAAAATGGAAGCGTGGTGCAAGTTGCAGGCAGAACACTGCCAAGTAAGTTAAAACAGAGGCATACTGGGATATATGGAGTGTTTTTAGAATATGTCTGTGTTGAACACTCAGAACATTTTTCTAAAGCCCTCTGTGAGGAACAAAAAACCAAGTGTGGGAAAGCTGCAACACACAAATGCTTCCACGCAAACACACACACGTATGCTGTGTGGAGATTGCCAAAATATTTATCTGCTTTGGGACGTACTAACAGTGTGAAGCATTTTTCTATCAAAAGTAAATCTCCATATCATTACACAACAGTCGCCATCAAGATTAGCTGTTCCCCTCGCAGAATGCTAATCTCCTGAAAAGTCCAGCAATGCTTTTAGAGCGGCAGAGAACAACTTTATAATGCAAAACAAATGCTTTTCTTCCTGTGGCCTTCATCGCACACTGAAGTTTGCAAAATAAAGTTGTTATCCACAACGCTGCTAGTGTTGGTGGTGTTTTCACCTTCAAGGTGGCCTCTCTGTTTCCATTTAGCTTCTGCCAGAGCCCCACTTTGTGATCACTACAACTAACGCTCTGCCCTCCCCCTTTCATCATGGGCTTGAGTTTCCAAAAAAACTTCAAAACTTAGTTTGGGAATCCATATTATCTTGTCGGTCGATTTTTTTTGTTGGCAGATTGAAATAACTATAAAGACGCTTTAGTGCACACAGATCACAGATGATGCAAAAGCTCTATTGTAGCTTGATGCATGTGTCAAAACGAGGACAGGCCGCTAGCACCCATTGTCACTAAATGGACAGCCATCAGCTATAAACTCTTGTCTCTGTATTTAATGGCATCCAAAGCACCACACCAGAGGAGGAGCCATTTAGTCCATTTTTTCCACCCGTATACATTCAACGCCACTTCAGATGGAGAGCATGTCACCTAAGTCATTAAGAAAACAGCAGGGTAAGTGATTCTCAGGGCAATATGTTTCATGTCTCATTTTGATAATATTAAAAGGGTTTTCTAATGGTGGCCAAAGGCTATGACTCACACTGCTGCAGATCAGAGCAGCGCACCACTGTATGTTGGTTATTCTTTAGCAACATGGTGATGTCATAGATTATGCCAACTTGATTAGGCTAAACTAACTTGTACAGAAAATGTGGACAATATGATGACTTTCATATAAAATAAAGGCTTCAACCTATAAAAATGTAATCTCTGAACGCACAAAATGCCTAACGCCTAACTATGAAATACTGCTCATTGTACAGTATTGCATGTAAAGCATAAAGATGAAAGTGGCTTTCACTGGAAACACTATTTTCATAGGGTAGAGCAACACTTTGAATTTATGTTGACATTCGAAAGGACTAGGGAAGAAAATAATGACTCTAATTCAGCACAACAGTTTTATGAATATGGGGCCTACCTAACTTAATCTGTGCAGTACATCCTCACACACCTCAGTGGTTTTCAATACCTTTGATTTAAATTCATTGTGTAGGAGAAGGCTCTATCCAAAGCTCATTATTCTTTTCTGTGTCTCCATCAGGATGCTTACATAACCTCCTGATCAACCCAAGGCCATAGCACTCTGTCCAATTGTGCATAGCAGGCCTATTGGTTACCCACAACAACAGTTGATAATTTACTCGTCCTTGATGTGCTCATGGAGGAGAGGGCATCCCATTTTGTCTCTGACTAAGAGCATATAACCAGCCACTGTTAACATACCCATAGAGTTCAGGGCCTTTAAGTTCCTCGAAACACCTTAAAAGTGTTGGAAATTTAGTTTTTTTAGTTTCCATGACAAATAACAAAAGAGGAGTATTGTTAAATAGTATTCTGTCTGAAAAAATACACACCAAAAATCATTAGCCTGTATGGACTCTCTATGATCAATCGATTCACATTTCTGAAAAACAATTCTGATAATAAAGTCAAATCAAAGCAATAACCCCGCCCCATTCCTTTAGGGAGTGGCTAGCTAAAATAAAAAAACTAAAATGCAAGATAATTTCCTTAGTATGGGTGTTTGTAGAAAATTAAACATTTACATGGTCTTAATACTGTTTTACCCTACCACGTCTTTCTAGGCAAATGTTACAATTGCGTGCAAAACGTTGAATGTAAACCTGCATTAATAGTTTAGGGTTTTTTTGGCAACCTGTGTGGCAGCACAACATTATCATTTTGTACGTTTGTTATGGCTCATGTGCTGGAGTCATGCTTTTTGACACCAAACGAATGTAAGTCCAACATTCTTCAACACTTCTTTTAGCTCTGTTTTGGTCTTCACCAGCTAGAAACTAACTGGCTGCTGTATTTTGGTGGGCAGGTAGTGTACTGTTGGGGCTTTTTTGCTGGGAAAAAGTTAATGAGAGCACTGAGAGTGAACCAAAACAGTAGATTTGGCTGTAAAACCAAAACAGCATAATGATATAATGATGTTGATGAGACTAAAATACTCCATAGAGCTGAGGGGAACTTCAGAGTTGGGTCATAATTCTCTGTGGGTTTGTGACTATGAGAAAATATGACCCTCTGCTGATATAAAAATATCGATCAGTGCAGCCTTAAAGGCAATACATGCTTCTGACTGTCATCACTGTTTTACCTTCTAATGTCTTCACACTACATGTAAAATCAGCATGTATTTGTACAACCTGCTAGTGCCTCTGTGTCCACCTGCATTTGTGTACGCTGAGATTTTACTGTAAACCTGGTAAGTGTAGGTTGCCTGTCTGCCTCTGTGTCTTCATCCCTCTCCACTGAGCAGTGGGGAGTCTGTGGAAGCATATCCCTTTCTGTTCCTCTGATCAGCAGCCGTTAAAGGCCCTGGCGGGAGCCCTGGTGCCCACCTGCTTTGCTGTATGAAGTCGGACAGCAAAGCTATAACCGTGTGTTGTATGTCCTCACACAGAAATACCACCAGTAGAGTTTACCAAAGGGAAAGAGCACTGCTGGGTTGATGTTTGGAGACACACCAAGCACAGGACTGTGGTTTTTGAGACGTGAAGAACGGGAAATCTTCCAACATCCACAGCCACACCTGAAAAATAACAGGGAGAGATCCCTCTTGACAGTAAGAGATCATATCAGGAATTGCTACATATTTCGTGGTGTGACTCCTCTGACAGATCAAGTTTACAAGAGTACTTTGTTTCTAAAGCAGCCAAATGCATTCTGTATGAGTTGGAGTGTCTTCATGCCCGTTGCCTAACCCAAGACCATTTGCTCTTACCTGGGGAACTGAAACATGCTTTGTGTCTAATTTAGAGAGAACGTAAAGTGCCTTAGGCTGAAAGCGATGCATTTGGTGAAAATGTAGTGCGTAGGACTCTTTGGGAGTGTGCTTGCGTTCACGGTAATACCCCTGGTTATGATTTATTTTTATAGGCTTTAGGTGATGAGCTGCTGCATTCTGAAAGCCTCCAGACTATTGAAGTGAATTTGGTAATATGTCACTCTCTCTCATAATTTGAAAGTTTGAGACCAACTGTTCCACACCAGCACTACTCTGCACAAAAATACAGACACCACTGTAACATTATGTAAAACTCTACTAAAAGAATTTCCTTAATATTTCTTCCTTTTTAATCGAACTGCTTACATAAAAGAAATGTATGTATCCAGCAATAGAACATATGAATAAAAGCATCCAGAAAATTGCAAAATACAGAGCTGCAGTTCTTACTTTTGCTATTCTGCCAAATTGTGCAAAAAATGTAACATATTTGAATATTAATTATTAATTAAAATTACACAATCAACTCATAGTGTATAATGTTAAATAAGACCAGGCAGAGTATTTAAATGTCAAAGAAAATCCAGTGCTTTCATCATCTCAGACAGTTCAATTAAGATTTCTGAACATGAACAAGTAAACCCCACAGCTAAAATACAGACAACCATGACAATGTGATCAGCATCCCATTTCTTCAGGTGCTCTCCTGTCAAATAATGGGAGACCAACTGTAGAATAACTGTTGGGTCTTTTACACCCAGTTGCGTTTAATTTCATAAAAGTGCTCTGAACCAAAAGATGGGAATACACCCCCAGAAAATAGCCTTGAGTGCTGTCACACTATTCCCAAAGTTGACCCATCCACGGCAAATGGAACAGGTCGGGAAGGTATCGCTTGATGACATCAAAGATTAGTCTTCACTCTCTTGTGTGGGACTTCCAGAGAGTTAGGTCAGAGAGACGTAGTGTACACTTTGAGTTAAACAACATTTCGCTTGGTTCAGGAGTGCTTTTGAAGGCTGCAAGGGATGTCAAAGTGTTCAAGGTTAGTTTCTTATTTTGTTTAGGTTGTTAAAAATGACAGTAGCCGCTCAGGTAGATAAAAGTGTGCATCTTGCAAAGCTCTTCTAAGGAGACAAAATGCTGGTAGAAAGATCATGACTGGGCAAAATATTCAGACAGATATTCATTTAACTTATGTTGCATTTGTAAATCATTTTAGTATGAAACCTCTTAAAGGACTATTTCAGCCAAAAATTGTAACTGTAATATTATAACAAGCTCCTGGCCAAAGAAAGACCTGGTGGGTGAAGTGTGTGTGTGTGTGGTGGGGGAGTAATTGATGTTGAAAGGATAATTTCTGGGTGAAATACAAAAACCTATGAAGCCAAAGAACTGTACTGGACTCAAAACGCAGACACGGTCCAAGAGTCCACTCCTGTTGATGTTCTCCACTGAAAGCTGATGAGATTCAGTGTACATTTATATTTTAAAGATTTTTCAATTATGCAATGCACCCCTTTGCTAGTCGGTATGTAAAGGTCAATTTGGGCTTCACACGTTGAAGGTTTGAGTAATTCATTCGCTGTGGCACAGTCATTTCTCTTACTTGCAGCAGAACGAATGAGGGCTAACGTGGTCTGACTGCAGTGTGTTCTAAATTCCGATTTGTGCGCTAGTGGGTTGTATACTATATGATTTCATTTTCAGTGTTCCTCCAAAAACGTGTATTATACTGACTTTGAGAATGGTACTTATCCATTACAGATGCCAGTGATTCTACTCAGCAGAAAAATGTCCTTGTATTGGAGAGCCTCCATGTTTAACAGCATGCAACTGAGAAACTGCACTTCTCAAAAACCACAGGCACAATCAGTCTTTATAAAGACAGGTGATCATCATCATCATCACCACCACCACCACCACCCTTGTCATCATTATAGTTGTTTCTGCTTCATTATACTTCATTTAACATCATTGACACTTTGTGACACTGGCCTCATTGTGTTTATTGCATCAACATTATAACCATCAAATTGTCTGATTCACACTTCATCCCCGGCCCTTTGACTTCAGCCCCATTTTGACCATCCCTCGTCTCAGATGGATGGGGGGGCAGGGTGAATGAGCATTCAGGGGATGGAAGTAGGATGTAGTTTTTCTAATGTGAGAAGAATTACCTGAACGCGTGATTTGATTTAGAGCAGAAAAGCAGGCACATCCTGTGAAGCATAATGGATTTAACTAAGTATCTTCTTAATGCTTTTCCTGGAGAGCATTCAAAACCTCTATTTGGATTTCTACCCTCCCAGCCCCACCCCACTGCTTCACCCCCCTCACGGTGCCAGTTGGATATGAAAATATGAAACTCGCGTGGACGGCTGCAAGACAGCGTGGAAGTGTCAATAGAGAGGCAGAGAGAAAGGGTATGTGAGATAAAGGTGGTCTCGCTATGCCCTGCCAGTGGTATATCTGATGCTCTGTCAGTCACATGCTAACCTACCGTGGACCCTCACTTGGGATTCAGTGAGTAAAGTACTCCACCTTCAGAACAGAATACAATAGATTTTACAATAGATCAGTTTGTTTCAGTTTGTTTTCCGTGTTTACATTCAAGTAGAATTCTTTCACCCATGTGAAAACAAATTGAACAGCTCAGTGAAACAGGTTGTGGGACTCAAATGCATTCGGTCCAGTAAAAAGGCACAACAGGCAACCAAGTCCAAAGGAGCAAAGCAGCGAGGCAAGAAGTCCAAACAGGCTGGCAGGAATAACATGACAAGAACAGAACAGACAGGGTTAAGGAGATATTACAGCTTTTCCCCAGTTGTTGTGATTTCTGATTGAAGGCCATGTGTGCAGAGGTGTTACATAGTTACATAGTATGTTACATACATACACACTAGACACAAGATTAATTTGAAATAACGCTAGTTTTCTGTTAAATATATATATATATATTGCATTGCACCTTGTCACACATTTGCAGCAAATAATAAAAATAAAAGTTCTTAAGTGATGAAATTAATTAGAGAGTCAAAGAAACCCAAACACAGTACGGCAGCAAGTAAAACAGAAAAATACGGTTCAGTGGCCGTAAGCTGAATCTGTCACCTTCAATGGGCTTTCATTGGCACTTTGAATTAATGCAAATATGGTTATGTTGACACACAGGCATCTGTTTCAACATTGGTTGCCCAGCATATTTATGAAACCCAATTTGCTTCGTTTACCTAATTGAATTTCAGTCAGAGGGAGCGTTTCTCTCAGAACAAAACTTATGAAAAATGAAAATGCAAGAATCTTATGAGTTTGGCTTTGAGACATAATTTGGAACAGGAAAGGCAGCAGAGGGCTGGAGGCTTGTGCAGGAAAAGAAAAGGTGTGGGGAGGGGGGAGTGATTTGTCAGTGGTCAGGTTTGGAATACAACAATGATTTATTTAGTGCTAAGTAGTTTTTGGTCGTCCGAGTAATTGTAAATTTCTTTGGCAGAATTAAAGTGCGACAAAAGTTCAATAAAAACAGATAAAAAAACTAAATGATAGGGGCAGTGTGACAGTGAACCAAAATCCTAAACCTGTCGTCATTCTTTTGTTCTGTGATATCGACCACCTACTGAATGCAGCAGTCGTTGTGCCTGGCTTCATGCCAATATCATGCTCTCTCTCTCTCTCTCTCTTTATTGACATGAATGGTTCAAAAAACAACATTGACAAAGCATCAATATACAAATATTTGGACACATTGCGCTCTCTTTCCGGATTCTCTCTCGCTCTCTCTCCCCGCACGTCTCTGACCCGACGAAATGTCAGAAACTCCCAAGTGAGGGGAGACGTTTCAATGGTTTCGAACAGCTTTTTTTTTTTTTTTACCACTCCACACGTGCCTTTTCTCCAGCCAGGTGAGTCAAACTTGAGCACAAAAAGAGGGGATAAAAGAGAGAGAGAAAGAGACATATATAGGCAGACAAACAGAGAGAGCTCTCTCTCTTTGTTGAGAGAACCAACAAAAAGACATCAACTTTCTATTCTACATCAAAGGACTCTGTTAAGGACCCGGCACAATTTTGCTTATCTCCTGTTTAGGGAGCGCTTCTCAAAAGTTGCATGTATTTCTATGTAAGTCTGAATGTGTTTATGTATATAGTTGGGCTTTTGCAACAGACAGCCAGCAACTAACCAAATATTGCAACACCTCCCCCTGCTGGATCTACTGCAGTGAGATGAACAGATGAATAATGGAGGATCTCTCTCTCTCCTATCTCTCCTAATCTTATTCTTTTGGTCTCTTACTCACTTACCCTCTTAAGCTTTCTCTCTTCTTACTGTAATATCCTTTTCTTTTTCTCCAAGACTTTGATGGTTTAAAGAATATATCTATCTATCTATCTATCTATCTATCTACCCCACACCCCTCAATCCCTGTTGTTGTTTACATGGTGGGTGGGGTCTGAATGCCGGATGACACAATGTGAAACAATAAGGGGTGGATGAAGAAGGAAAATGCATTGCCTGAGGGTGGAACAAATGTCAACATTAACAAATTAGATCAGCATTAGCAGGGTGTGTGTGTGAGACACAGAGGAGGGGCAAAAACAAGTGATTTCAATAAATGCTCCTTAAGGATTTGAAATATGTGCCAGTGTTTATGGTAACCAACCACGCAGTTATGCACTACATCACATTATTATGGATATTGGATTATTTTGGTCCTCAAGGCGAGTGCATGTGTGTGTATGCGGCATATGGGTCCATGTACAGTATGCACAGCGTGCACACAGGTGGCACAGTTTGTTACGGGTGCCTGCCTGTTTCTCTTCTTTGCAAAACATGACACAGAAAGGACGCGGTCATTTAACATCATGCTCATCTTTTTGCATTTAAGAAGAAAATCTGCAGGGTTTGTATGAGAGAGCGGGCAAGCCTCAGGCACACCCTCATGTAATATGAAAATCTTGGCCCAGAACGATTGCTCAACGTCTGTATTTTAAAACAGAGTGACATGTTTTTCCAATCTTTGCCTCTATGGCCCGATGTATCCTGCAATCTCTGACTTTCTGTAGTACTTCAAATAGAGCGATTCCCAAGGAGAGCTGAAAAAAAAAAGAATCAGATGAAGCAATGACATGGCACCATGCTGCAAAAGACCAAAGACTTGGAGCTCTTTCTTGAGCCTCGTGTCTTGGCCCACACGTAAGTTACAGCTACATCTGAAATGTATCTCATTTGCATAAACAATATATTTCAGTCTACTATGTTACTATTTATACAACAGTTGTTTTGGGGTATTTGGAGTCCAAATAAAGTTAGTCTTCAAGCAAATTGCATGTTGTCATTTTACAGCTTTGCTTTTTAGTAAACTTACTGATTAAAGTTTTTCATTTTTACCCTTGTCACGGCCCTGGTAACAAGCTGCAATATTTTCCTTGCACACAAAACCATTTGACTACACTTTGTAAGAACTGCTACTCGGCCTGTTTAGAGGCACGCTGAAAGAGAGCACCATATGTTTTGATTTGCTTCTAGTCTGATCAGGATCCATTTGCCTTCCCCACTATTTGTATTTTACCCGCTAACTGTTGATGGATGCTTTAGCAACACGTACATCCCCAGGGATGTGATGTGAGATATGTGTCGATTCAGTGTGCACAGTTTATCAAGGCTTGATTTATGGTTTAACACACTGCAGTCTGTGCTGCCTACCATACACGGAGCAGAAGATTGAGAGCCAAACCATGCATCCAAAGATAAAAGGCTCTGCATGGCCCGGGTTGGTGAAGAGAGGTTTTGACATTGTGTGGCACTGTGTGAAAATGTGACAACAGAAATTGAAGCTAAGAAGCATGTCCTCCTCAAATCCGGTTTTCTTGAGATGATTCCCCTCATAATTGCATTTCAAAAACATGATGTATCTTACCTATACATCCAATTAATGTCTGCCACTATGCTTACTTGGTCACACACCGTGTTATTCCATAAGTTCTTTATTGATTTATGCTCATGAGACTGGAAAAGCACTGGCCTCCAGAGGAAATCATATTTTGTACCTGTACAAGCCAATACATTTATTAAGGTTACAGCCGGCGCTGTGTCATACTTTCAGGAAGTCAGTGCAACGAAATCCCCAGTGGAAAACAAGGCAAACCTCTTTCTAAAGGTCCATGGTGCAATTATCTGGAATAAGAAAATGTGATAGGAAGTAAAAAAAAAAATAAACAAGTTATGCTCCTGTGATTGAATTTGATACAACTGCCCTATAGAGTGGCTATTTTTCCTCCCAGAATAGATGGTTTCAAAGGGGCATGTCGTGGTAACAAGATATGATTGAATGGCAATTGTGCACAATGGCAATGTGTGGCTGAGCAGAAGTGAGCATGGAGAGAGAAGGGAAATTTGGAGGGATGGGAACAAATGGGCGAAGAATATTACAAGGGAAGAATGAGCACACGCGATCTCGTCCAAACCTGAAAGAGGAAACGGTCCTCAGGTTGAATGGAGGACAAGGCAAAGACCATGTGATGCTTGCGCTGACCATGGTAAATGTGGGTTTGCACTGTGATTTATAAGAGTGAGAAGGTGAGAAACACAGCTCTAGGCGGGACACGCACAGGCCCACACACATTCACGCACGTATTGCAAGTGAAGCACATAGGAGCATTGTATGAACGCACAGGCACTCACACATAGAAAAGACTCATCATACATTCAAAATCACACCGCGTAACAGGCCACGGTGAAGCTATAAATCTGTTACATTCATCCGCTTTATGCCTACCTGTGGGCAAATGTGTGTCATACTAATGCCTAATGCTCAACAGGCCTTCTGGCTGTGACAGGTGCAGTACTGGAGTGGCATCGGGTCAATACTGAACATGCCTACTGGAGCTTACATTAATACAAGACAGCTGACAGCACACACATTCTGATAATACCCTGTAAAGAAAGTCACTTCCAGACAAAAGAATTGTTCCAAGTAGCTCCGCATTGAACCGTGCAAACATATTGTCAACGTTGGATCCAAGAGTATTTACCATGCTTTGACCTTCAAGAATTAGGCAGCGTTTACTGACTGTGTAGCCAACTAGCATACTGCAGCAAAACTGAAGCCAGGGCCATTGTTTTGGAATAAAAGAATTCAAAACTGCAAACGGGTCGAATTTGTTCCACATAAATCCAGTTGTATTACTACAAAGAGTGGAGTGTATGCTGCAGATATGGTCACCAAATCCACAAACACCACAGATGCTGTAAAAAATCAAGAGTAATTATTAAAGTTCCATTATTTCATAAGAGCAAACCTAATTTAGCAGAGGTCCCAAAATAACAAGGTTCTCCATCTCCCTCTATAAGGTGCTATGTTTGTGACTCGTATTAGCTGGTGGAGTTGAAGTGGTGTTTCTGTAAGCAGTAAGAAAACTAGTTAATTCCACATGAAAGCCCTCACTTGCAATTTAATGGAACAGGATGCATTCGGTGATGTAAGCCAAATAAATTACCCCTCTGTTGTCTGGTATTAAATATAACCACGGATTGCAACAAGCTTAAGACCTCTCTTGATTCAGGATGCATGGCTGGCAAGTGGAAAGCGCACAAATGTAATCCAATGATTGTAAAACAGCAACTTTTAATTATGTTACATAACTGCCATTATATAAGGCAACCTTATAGACAAATTGAATGTGCATCCCATGAAAAGGGAAAGCAATTTTGCAGATGACAAAGCGGCTTTTGTCTTATTAAAGTCCAGCGTACATATTTAGAGGTGGTGGTGGTGGAGGAGAAGGATGTAGTTTGCAATTTGGATGAGGCAGATGTGTAATTCAAACAGCTAAAAAAAAAAACAGGAAATAGGAGGATGAGGAGAAAAGTGTGAGGAAGGCGAGATGAAAGAGAAAGGGAGCAGTCAGAAGGGCACAGCGGATTAGAAGCAAGCGTGGAATATTATCAACCATCCATAGTAATTACAATATATTTTTAAAAAATGCTTCTTTGAGTGTTTTATTTTCATGTACCTTACAGCGGTTTCATACTATACAAGTGGTTCTACTCTCTGTTGCATCCTGCTCTCCAACCCCTGATTGTTCCTGGGTTTTCCTGTAGTCCTATCTCAACTCATTGCCAGCTTTGTTCTGTTTTCCTTTTCCTCATTCTTACTTCCTTCACTGACCCTTTCTGCCTCTGGGCCCTCGCTCATCCTTGTTGATCACCTCCCTCCTTTTCCCTTAATCTATCATCTTACATGCCCTCTCCTCCCACCCTCTTCCAGCCATCTCCTATTCTCTCATTTCACCTTTAGTTACTTGTTCTCTCTGTCTGCCGTACCCAATTCCAGTCTTGGCACAAGTTCATTCCTGCTGAAGAGCAGAGCAACAAAACATCAACTGCAGTCAAAACCGATGGGATGGCTGAATAGGAGATCAATGGTTCAGTGGTCAGGTTGACCCTGGAAGTCAACTTCAAAACAATGAGAAAGACAAGGAGAGAGAACAAGACAATCAGGAATACAAAACTGAGGAGACGGTGTATAAGCGTTGCTCTAGTCCTAGAAAAGGCATTTAAATGTGAATGATAGAAATAGAGAAGACAAAAAGAGACGTCTGTGTTCTAATGAGAGCTGTGGGAGGAAAGACAAAATGCTGATGATATCATGATGGCCTAGAGAATATGTCCCTTTGGCATCACCCAGTTTTTCCACTGGACTGACGAGTCTTGCCTTTGGCTGCTTCCACCATCATTAGCTGATGCCCAGCGTTCTGCCGTGTTCAAACAAGACTTAACGACTAGCTCATTTAGATAGACCTGTCACTGTGGTGGCACCGCAAATGTCGTGTTATATGACTAACATTATCCTTGCAAAAGAACAGCTCGTGGGCTAAAGTCTGCGTCGCTCTGCTTCCACGGGCTGGCCTGGCCAAGCTCAGCAAGTCATTTTCTGTGTTCTGCGCAACATTGTAGCTGCAAATGGTAACTTCCCCCAAGAGGAATTTATTTTGTAGTAGTAGTAGCATATGCATGTAAGCACTTTTGAGGTTGATGCTGTTGTTATGTGGGTCTGCTTTGTGTCTTGGTAATTTGTGGAAATCTCATGCAGTGCGACAGAGCCCCTCAGGCAAATCGCAACGCTGTCGTCCAACGAGGCTGAGATGAACAAAGCACAGTTCTGGAGTTCAGTTTGGGGTTGAACGTCACGGACTGAAAACACAGCACAGGAGGCCAATTTGTTTGATGGATGTGGTAACTTCAGTTCTCACATTGTAAAGCCGTTGCTATTCTTTGGTGAAGTGGTTGCTTTTACAGTAACACCAGCCAAAGGTTTGCCCATGGAGTAGAGTCAGGGATGCCAATTTGTTCTCACTGCAGCATTAAAAAAGCATACATTATAAAGAAGTGGCCAGAAATATATAGCTACCTCAGTGTTAAAAGTAATCCATTACCAGCAAAGGTCATGTACGCATGTTAAAGTAAAGATGTATTATCAGCACATTGTACTTGATGTAGAGGTATGTGCAGCATAGAATGAAAGGACTCGTAGGACTAGTAAAGCACCTAAAAATTCTACTCAAGCACAGTACTTGAGTTAATGTTACATTCATCTGTGTAAAGTTGCAGAACACGGACAGACTCATGAAAAAATGACTGCCTAACATTTTTGCTGTTATGGACTGGACATTTAAATTTTATCCTAGCTTCTATTCAGGAAGTGCTTTTCGACATCGGATTTGGAATGGAATTCACAACGGGAATGGCAGCCTTGAAGAATCCAATATTGACTCCTAAACTAAATGACTGATTTGAATTTTTATTTAAAACAACCACCCTGGAAAATAAATGTATTAGGGTGTAGGGAGTTTCGATTGTGCATTAACAGTTTGCAGCACATGTACAGATGGATTATATTGTTGAAAGTAAAAACAATGCTGCCTTTGGGCACAAAACTGTTATAACAGAAGCATTTACTTTTAGTTGGTGCAGAAAGTAGAGTAATTATCTCTTGCTCCAATTGAGTTTTCCTTGCTGTTTATGCATTCATTGATTTCATTTCAATTGAAGGGGAAAAGCAAACAACAGATCCTGATACCTGGCCAAGTAATCTGTGGCGTCTTCCAAAGGATAATTGGGGAAAGACAGTGGAAAAATGGGAGAGAGTGAGATGCTGAAGTGAAGCGATGGAAAAAATCAGGCAGGGAAAGAGGTAATAGAAATCTCAGGAGATGTGAATCCCTGTTGTGGGTACTGCATGAGATTTTAGAGCCTGGAGAATAGGACATGCCACAAGGTACCTCGGATGTGTGTAAGAAAGACAGAGTGACTCCTCTCTTTGCTTTTGGCTACCCTGGAGCCTTCATCATTCCCATGTAGAGAATGTGAACTTCCATGAGAAATAGTTCTTCCTGCAACAACTCAATCTCAACCAATCTCTCAGAGCAAGGCTTTTCTTCGTGCGAGACGTCAGGTTTGTGGTTAAACAAAAATGATTTTACTCTCCAACAAAACCATCTGTCTCTGCAGGGATCCTTTCCATAATCTTGTCAGACACTTCGCATAACAATCTGAGCCTGTCTGTTGCAAAAATAATGACTTTTAGTGGCGTACTCTTTATGGGCGCAATTGCCTGCGCGGATTTTATTGCAGCCATTGCATCCTGTTCACAGATCCACAGATTGCACATCCTTTGGTAAGTATTAGCCATTTAGATCCCCAAATCTGTAAAGCACAGCTCCCAGATTTAAAAATATCAGTGTTTGTCTTTAATAGGAACAATGTAATTGCTGGCCAGTGTTCAAAAAATACCCACCAAAAATCTATCCTTTGAGTATTGAATACTCAATGAAAGGTGGTTCTGGAAGGTGCATAGCTTGTTCCTTTGCGAAAGTCATCAGCTTTGATTCAACAGTCACAATAGATCCAAAGGCTACTGAGAGTCAAAGCAAAGTGGTTCTGGGTTGGATTATTTTGTGTTAAGAAGGGTGATTGCTGGTAAGCATTATTCTGATTTACCTGTTTTTACACAGCTACTGCTATGTTTTGACAGAATTGCAGGCTCTAATGTATAAATAGGGTTTGGTTGAATTTACAGTAATTCCTGCAAAAACACGATTCATGGACAGACTGTTCAATGCCTCTCAAAATGAAGTTTCTAGAGAAACCAGGAGACATACTGTCTTTTCTTAAATAGGGAACGGAGGGTTTGTTCTTGTGACAATAGCCATCCACATAATACTTTTGTGAAATTCAAATGTGTGTCTACAAATGCAGATCAAGAGAAAAATACAGTATATGCATTTGAGGCAAACACAATAGGAGTACAATTTTCCTGAGACTGAGTGGGACATATCCACATGCCCCCCCCCCCCCCTTCCCCTCCAAAATCTTTGCCTATGAGGGAAAGTGTGACAGACAGTGAGAGAGAGAAGGAGGAGAAGCACGCAGAGAGAAAGAGAAAAGGCTTCTTCTCTATGCTCCTCTGCCAGCGAGAAGCAGCTTTATTACATAACAGTCTCAGGGCTTGGCAGCTCACATGCTTTTAAGGAAAAAGCACACGTTCCCCTGCACCTGAAATCTCATGGCACAGTGGGAGAAGATGGGGATGAGGTGGAGGTTGGATTGCATTTTTGGCGGCTTGAAGACTGATTGTCTATTACCAGCCTATTACTGATTACCGCAACTAATAATGATAGTAATAATAAAGCTTTAACATGCTCTAGCTTTGCTTTCATGAATGCTTTGGAGGGTACAAAGGAAGTAACATATTTTATAATAACCTACATGCCTGCAACAGTAAAAACGCAACAGCAGCTGTTGTGAAATAGATCTCACTTAACAATTTGAAGAACTACCTACATATATTTAGTTAGGAGAATCAAAGAGATTATGAGAAAGTGACTGATTTGAGTTTGATTGATTTACAGTAAAATACACTGAAGCACCGTGATGCAATTAATATGATTGTATGATGCATTGATTCAAAACGTTGGTTGGTTGGATGGTTAGAAAAGTTAGAAACTACATGTAGGATTAGGGAACATAAGTCTGGACACTTGTAAATATCATAAACAAGGGCCCTGACATGTGCAACAAGTGCAGTATATCAAACAAAAATACAACCATGTATTTTTCACAGATAAATGCTAATGTCAGCATGCTAACATGCTCAAAAGGACAATGCTAACATGCTGATGTTAAGCAGGTATAATATTTACCAAGTTCACCATCTTAGTTTAGCATGTTAACTGCAAACTGTTAATTTGGCACAAAGTACAGCACAGACTGTATGCCAGTATTTAGTCATAAACCAAAGTTTTGAACAAATATACACTTTGACCTGACGATTTCATGGAATCCATCACGTAGATGTTGAAATATTTCACAGCATAAGTGAAAACGTTCACCTGTTACTGGTACTAGAAGAAAAGACAGGCGGTCACCAAAGTCAGTTGGATTCATTGTCTGGGACCCATGAATGTGCAAAAAGTGTTGTGTCAATCTATCCAGTAGATGTTCAGATATTGTACAGGACATCTGAAGACCTCGACCTGGTAGTGGTGCTTGAGGAAAAGACAGGGCATCACCAAAGTCAGAAGGATTCCTCCTTTGGGCACCAAATGTTTGTCTTAAATTTCAGTTGTTGAGAAATTTCAGTCTGGACCAAAGAGGTGGACTCTTCAACCCCAACAGAATTTCTGTTAAAATTGGATATAACATTTCCATCATCCCTTCAAATGGAGTGAAAATTTGGACCGGGCCAGTTTAAATAGGGCAGTTTTATTTTGACTCATCAGTCACTCGTGAATTACTAGTGGAATATAAAGCTTCATGTCGGGGATGCTGCTAATTTGGTTCTCAATATACATCTATAAAACCTGCTATGGGCCCCCTGAGTCATTAAAGGGCCTTCCTATCCCAAATGGCACTACTGTTATCTGTTCATTTATTTATTTTTTATATTCCCTCGTCTATTTAGTGAAACATTTCCAGTGAAGCTCTTATTAAAATATACACACATTGCATAAAACTGTGTGCTGTGTTGAAACACAAAGGTGGCACACATTATGAAAGGGCACATCTACGCCATATAATTTGTACATTCGCTACATGTGATGTAAACGGTGCATGAAAGCTCTTCTCTGCTCCAACAGAGGTCGTCTACGTGTCTTGGTCTTTGTCTGGTAATCCATAGCACAAGGACAGAGGTGTAGCCACGACTTTCAATTGTTTTCTTTTTATTTAAAGACTAATGCAGAGAATCAGATTCTACAGGGCCATATCATAACCAAAAGAAACAAAAGAAAACATTTACAGAAGGTTCACCATATCATCTACATCCATCAGAACTCTTTGTCAGTATCACTGAACTATGAACAACACGCCTGTGTTCTGTATCTGGGTATGTGTGTTTGTGTGCGTTTTGAGTGTGTGTTAGTCGATGTCCGTGTGTATACAGTCTCACTCAAGCTTCTCTTACCCTAATCAACGTTTGTGCTTTAGAAAATTAGTTGTTGTTTTTTTTTTTTTTTTTTTACTTCCAGTGAAAATCATCAACATATTTTGCTTGATAAAAATACAAGAAAAAACTCCAGTAGGTATCTAGGAATAACCAAAGACTCAATGTTGAAAAGCAAATGCTGCTGAGAACTGTAATGGACCTTGCATCAAACATAATGAAATAAATGACTGATGTGCCTACAAATGTGATATTTACATGAGTGTGAAGGTAAACGTTGGAAGCTCATGATTGCACTGTGCCTCATATTTCACATTATCTATCTCTGGAGCATCAAATGTAGCAAAACCAGATCTGGCTCAAAAATATTTGTCAATAGCATTTGTTACGTTGATCCTGTTTGGAGTACAAGGTAGGGCTTAGCAAGGATATTCCCAACAGAAAAGTGTAGAAAATTCACTTTTGCTCCAAGTCAAAACTCTCTGGCGATCCCTGTAATATCATTGAGCTTTGGAAAGCAGACGATAAACAAAATGATCCATTTAGCAAAATAACATTTTCACCTGCCTCCATTTCTGTAATGACAAACAAGCTCAAGAAATGAACAGGAATATTATTAACAAGGTGATCTTGTTACAGTTTTGCTCCTGGTTTTTCACTTCAATCACTTTATTGCATGTCTCTGGAGAAAAAGTGCAATCAACAACAAAAGCCATTTTCCCTTCAACCACCGATAAATCCAAAGCGCAAACAAAAGAGATAATCCACTGTTTTCTTTCATGTCACCCTGTATAGCCATGGTTGAAAGAAAAAAAAAAATAAGCTAATGAGCGCACAGCTGATATAAAAGCTAAGCTTTTTTATTTCTTTTTTCTATAATAGCTTGCAAATCTGAAACACAATGGTCAGGGAGAGAAGGTCAATGATGTGGTTCAAAGCTGTCCTTGCATAGCACAAAGCTGACTACATAAATGTAATGTTATTGTTCTTCTAAATGTGCAAAAGGCATAACAATAGGTTGATAATACAAACAATATTCATCATCATCTTAGCTAATATCTTCATTAATAGAATCAAATACTGTATGCATTATGTATTTTACATATGTATATATATATTTTTTTTCTTCATGATAATAAACATACATACAATAGTTTAGAATTCAGATATCTTTATACAACTCTTCACCCTGAACTTTGCAGTTCCTTGACCCTCTGCTTGTAGGTTAAGTGGCTGTTAACAGTAGACTGCTTGCATATGCATGCAAAGATCTCTGCCATTAGGGGATAGGGTCAGTACTGGTCGTAATGATAATGCAAATAATAACAATAGCAACAACCACCGATCCCTTCTCCGTTTCTCTCTGGTGATAGCGTGAGCTCTTCACTTCCAGTACGCAAACACTCAGAGAATTCTGCAGGGTTCTAACGTGCCTTTTGGCCTGTCCAGTGCCCTGTAAAACATATTCAGAAAAGCACACCTAGGACCCACAATGCAACAAGAAATATGGAGATTGTGTGAAACAGGATTAGAGAGGAAGCCAAAGGCATCAGAACCCAAGATGGACCCACAATGCTGTTATCTTTGACCAAATCTAAATAGATCCTAGATTTCCATGTACAGTATACAGATGAAACTACAAGTAGAAAGGGGTCAATGTAAAGCTACAATGGATATTACCCCCAGGCTGAGTGTCAGGTTCAGGTCCTAAGAAAAGCCCTTGCTAATTAATATTGCTACATTAACACAATTTAAAATGGACTGTTCAGAAACCTCAATGTGCCACATCAGAGAAGAAGCATTTCCTTAAAGTGTGTGTTGTTATATAAGTTAAAAGAAAAAAAAGAGCAAGCAATGTTCAAGACAAAAAAAACCCCAAAAGCATTCTTTTCACATTTGCGTTCTCGGAAGAGGGATTGACATCATGCTACAAAAATATATTCATCTTCGTCACTATCGTAGAACTACAAGACAAGTCCTCTGTGCGAAACACAGTGCCGGCTAAAGCAATATTACAGTGCCACTTCATCTCAATGTCTCCTTTCTCTCTTTGTCTCTTTCTGTCTCTTTCCCTGTCTCTCGCTGTTGCTCACCAACAAGCAGCAACAAATAAGTCCAAACGGGCATGTGATACTGAAGGCAGTGTAGCTGGTACTTTCTGAGTGTTATGTCTCAATTGGCAACTGAAAGGAGATGGGGACTATGGCAAACAGGTTCAGGGGGGCACAGTGGGATGGAAAATACAGACGCGCCATCAATCAACAAAGCAGCAGCCATCACGGCTTCAACTCTGAACATGATGAAGGCACTCCTCCCTCTCAGTGTGCCCCGCCTCCCCTTTAAGCAATGTCGACTGTACTTTTGCCATAAATGGTGTTTTGGCTAAAGAGGCTACCACCATAAATAAAACAAACAAAACAAGTAAATAATGAGTGTTTTAATTCTAAATGTAAAATGCACTCCAGAATTCGATGATTTTTACATTCTTGCTCATAACTAGCCAATTTCAGTTTACACCGTTGATGTTGTTGCTGTTGTTGCCGTCGGCGTGTGTGAACAAACACGCAGTTGAATAATATTTGACTTCAGTGTGAAAGCAGCTTCGATTGAAATACTAACGTGGTGAGAAAGTCACTTACGCGTGAATCAGACCAGTATATACTCTTTTTTGTAGAAAGTATCGTGAACAGAAACAAAAATAACTTAGTTTAAAAAAAGTTGACTTTACCATGTATTCAATAAACATACCCTTTAGTTACACTTTGCAAAGCTTAAACATAATATTGACATCTCTAACACTTGATAATATTTACAATGCTGTGAAAGGAAATTAATATTTTCAATGCTGAGCACAGAGATGATTGAATTTTTTTATTTTTTTTTATTATCCCTAAATAAATGGTGTGTCCACTGAGACATGTTTTATTGCTATTGCAGAAACCCTAACGTATTTTGAAGAATGACGTAATTAATCTCATAAAACATCTACAGAGAACTGAAGATATTTTGACAGAGACCGAGCTTAGCCTTTTGCTGCTGATATCAAATAAACTAAGCTATCAGTCGATGTTGATCTGTATCTGGAATACGCAAACATAACTAATAAGATGCCCTGCCCATGCATATACACAAGTGCCTTTTACCGTGTCTGTGATTCCATGTTTAAATAAAATTGAAAAAATTGTAAAATAAGAAAAAAAAACATAGAAACAAAAGCCCCTTAACAATTTGGGCTATGTGCAGTTGTAGAATAGCATTCTCTTGGCTATATATTTATAGTAGCATTTTCTTAGTAGCATCATCCGAGACCTGAACACCCTTTCAAAAGTCTGTATCGTTATCATTCTTTTTTTCTCTGTTTTGTTTTTTCAAAATCTTCAAACTTTTGGTAAACATAGAAGCAATGCAACGACTGGGAATTCAAACCAGCATGGACACCATGTTTGTCTGAAAATAAACACCTGTTTTAGGAGGGTTAAAGTAAGAAAATGAAGGGGGAAAAAAAAAATACAGGTATAATTTTAAAGGAATGAAACATGGATTAGTGTGGATTCATCCCCTGCAATTTGGGCTTCTTATTCAAGTAGGTTGCCCAGTAGACCAAGTTAAATGTTCCAAAGAGCAGAGGGAAGGCTATTCTGGCAATCCTGTCTATCTTGCTCACACTGTTAAAGGTCTTCTTGGCCTCTGGAGGCTTGGGCTTGGGCTCCTCCTTGGGCTCAGTTGGGGGCGGTGGGGCGCTTTTGGCAATAGTGGCCAATCCAGGGTCCCTGGCAATATTGGGGGCGAAGGCTGTAGCAGTGGCAGCTGGGTAGGCTGTAGTGTTGTTCTTCTTGAGGAGGGACTCCTTCTTCTTCTTTTGCTGATTTTGTTTGTTGGGGAAGGCATTGGGAAAATATAAAAAGCATAGAGGTCAGATTGTTTTAATGATCCATTTGATGTGTTTTGCACAATTAATGATGTGAATAAATCATCCAGCAGCCCGGTAAATATTCAGCTAATATATGGACGTTAGGTTGAGAATGATTAATTCCTCATCTACGTATTTCCAAATAGAAACCTTAAACTCACGAGTATAAGAATTAATATTGGGCACAGGGTTTTTTGTGGGTGTTTTTTTTTTTAAAACGGCTTGAGATATTACAGAGTGTGGTGCTGCTAACTGCAGCATAGAGACAAGTGGAGCAGAAAGCACAAGATGAACACTAAACTATTAATGTTCATGTCATGTTACTCAAACTGCATTTTCTGTGAGATGAACTGGTGACAACAACTAAATGTTCCCTGCCTGACCTAACTCCCTCCACAGTTAAGTGCTAACTGTCCTGGTGTGAAAATGAAACACTCTTTAAAACAGAAATCCATATTTTTGACTTCAGAAATTGTACTTTTGGTAACCTTTGGTGTCTGGTCTGATGATGGGTCTTATACCATTTTGCCAGGAGGCACATTTTGTTTTGGCAAAGACACTGTAACTGAAGAAATGTGGATAATTCATGCAATAATGTGCTACATCATTGCCTAACAAACCATATTCTGTCAAAGCTTTAGTCTGTTATCTATATTTTTCCTATGAGGATCCATTAGGAGTAGAAGCAATATAACAAAAGGACCTCAAATACCTTCTCTGGCACCACACTTTTTCCATCCCAGGCGTAACCCCTCTTAGTGAAGTAGTTGACCGTGGCGAACTCAATGAGGGCTGAAAAGACAAAGGCGTAGCAGACAGCGATGAACCAGTCCATGGCTGTGGCATAGGCCACTTTAGGGAGAGAGTTCCTGGCGCTGATACTGAGCGTGGTCATGGTCAGCACAGTGGTCACTCCTGCAGGGAGATGCACAGAGAAGATGGGTATGTGAAATCTGATCAAATCGCGGGTAATGCAGTCACTATCGTCACTCGTGTGTGTACAATAAATGTAAATGTAAGAAAACGTGTGAAGTATTTTATTATAAATTGTATTCAGTAAGAAGAATGAAACACTATAATGAAGTAAGCTGGAAAGAAAACACCTTCATTACTTTATTAAATCAGAGATTTCCAGAGCAGAATAGTTGTGACATGACTGAATTTACTGTTGATATCATTTAAGATTGTCCAGGAACCAGTGCATTCTATATAAGGACCATCTGACAAATCAAATGAGCAAGCAGTTCTTTCACATTAATCTGTGTGAGCTGCTGATGCAGTCTTGCAGCTTGTGCTTTTAATAGACTCGGGAAGGTAGAGCTTTCCACAGATGCAGCTGGAAGATGCAGTTGGCCTCCGAGATTCTGCTACTGACTAATAGCAGGCAAAACAGTCTTTCTCTCGAAATTTGACGTGAACATGAACGTGCAAGCAGTTACAATAAATTGAAGGAATATTGAGGAGTATTGAGGAGTGACGTGTCAACCCTGGAAAACCAAATCGCTAAAGTACAACATCAGCGACTGAAAGCTGAGATGATGCACTGTAGGGAGAGGGAGAGGAACTGGGTCAGAGCATAGCTAACGATGTGGTGCTCATCACAGAACAGGCTACTGCAGATGTTTACACAGCAAATAGCATCAGCCCAAGCAGCAAACAATCCACCAATGCAGCCTGGGATATCAGGAAGGGAGCTGAAGAACAGCTGGCTTGTACAGGAATGATAAAATATGCAGAGAGGACCCTCCCACACGCGTGGAGAGAGACATTTATGTAAAAACACGCATGCACACAGAACCCCAGCGTACACACTTCCATCGACAGAAGCATCCATCTACTTCTTAAAATCCTCTGCATTTTAAAATGGAAAAAATAACAATCTTGTCTGAATTGTCTTTTTGGAAATTGTTCCTAAGTGCTATGGAACTTTGAAATATGCAGTTTGTTATAATGGCTTTTCATCACTAAAGAAAAAAGGAAACCAAAAAAAACCTTTGTCGATCCAATCAAGGAAAGTGAAAGAAAATGTTCTTTCGATTCAAATCTGAGAAAAGGAGACCCGATAAAGCTACCTACCTACCTCTGTGAAGAATATTAGTTCAATATTGGCAGTGTCAGAGAGACTATCAATCAACTCTATCATTGGTCATAGTTTGTCTTCTTATGCAACTATACTTTTCAATTAGTGCGGGTGAGGATCTATTTGTCACAACTGTTCCTCTTTGCCAGCGTAATTTTTATGTGTTTGGTATATATTGACATTTAAGTCCTTCTTCACTGTATAGTTGCCCAGTTTTACAGTGTTTGTGACTAATATATTGTCAATTCATGCAGCAAACCTCCAGCCTCTTTGTTCTACTGCAGTTACTTCATGTTGACTTAAATAAAACCAACAACCTCTAATAAAGCTGCTGAATACTCTTAATTGAACTGTAACTCATCACTGTCGTTGCGATTTACAGATCGTCACCTTTAAAATGACTATTTACAAAGTTTCAAAAAAGTTAGTGATATAAATTTCACAAGTTTCATGATATGCCATGACATATGTCAAAGAAAGAGGACCTTCCTTAGCAATAAAGAATGGTGGCTACAAAATCACCAAACGTAGCTTTAAAAAATGACAAAGAAAGTTTCGTACAGTTAGCCATTTGTATCGGATAACATTATATTGTACAGTGTTCCTGTTACTGTGTACGCCACCTCCAAGCTGGAAAGCAGCTGGTACTGAGTTATTACATGTGTCTTGCAATGTTACTGTTTCCCTTCAGATTCGTCTTCTCCTTCCTCCTCATTTTCGATGAAGTGTTAAGTGATGAATCACAGATTCCTCATCCTCCCACTCTCTTTTCACATGCTTTTGGCATTGCTGACTTGGTGTTGTGACATGAAGCATAAAGGATGATTATTATGTTCTCATTAGTCATAGCCAAAATAAATGATTGGTCGTTAGCCATAACTGAGCAGGACACCTCTGATGGATTTAGTGGATCTGGATAGTAGGTACACAGGGTGAGTGGTCAAAGGGAATAACGGATAAGTAGGATAAAGTTATTTATTCTGATGTAATTTCATTCATTCATTCATTAACCAGATAATTTATTATGTTCTTTTATTAAATGTCCCTGACAGATCATTTGATTAATTATATTAAACAGGACATACAGGAATAATCAAGAGTAACACCTGCCTCATCATCACACGTTATAATTGCACTTGGCATGAGCACAACTGGAACAAACAAAACACAAACGATAGCTTCACATGAAAATGGCAATTTTCAATTCCAGTTTGGTGTAAGGACACAAATCAGGCGCCCACGTGATACAGAAAAAGGAGGTTGTGAAGAATAAAAGTAGCCACAGTTAAATACACTGAGTTGTGAATTATGAAGGACATTTTTATGCTACACTAAGTGTTTTAATACAGTTATGTCAAATAATAAAATCCACACATGACCATGATCTGCTGTGCACCCACTGCTAAGTAGGGCATTTAATAGTTTGTTGATATATTGATATGGGGATGCATGGCAGCAGGAGATATGAAAATAGTAAGTCGTGCTTAGTCATGTACTTATACCAGATTTTTTCCTACACTTCTTTCTCAACTCAAATTATGTTCCTATACAGCTAACTTGTATTAGCTAAATAACATTTTATTGGAATACATGCTGAAATTCTATTAGGAGCATTGATATTAAACTTAGCTTCAAATGATCATATTTGTCATTAGATTTCCCTCAAGGAATAAAAAAAAAAAACAACACAAAAACACACACTGTACAAAAGAACAAAATCAGGTGTATTTTTGGCACTGGATTTGTTCACATTTTGTTCTGTTTGTATCTAGTCAAGCCAAATTACGCATGATTAAGGTAGTAAATGGTTATGTTAAGGGAACTATGAACACCTGGCTAAAGTTAGGGAAGAACTGTGGTGTTAAAAAAGTGAATGCTTAAATAATGAGATGAGGCGTAAACCACAATGCCAAAGTGCAATGTGTTGTACAACCTCCTAACAACCTCTTGCCTTGCAACTAAATGCTGCCAGTTTACCTAAACTGCTGCAGCAAATGATTTGCATGCAAGAATCAGCACATTCAGTGCATCAAATACATTTGTAATTTAACTGGAAACACCAGCTTGGTGTCACAGTTTAAATCTCTTTTAAGTTTGAGAACAGTGTTTCGAAATCTCCAGTGGGGTGTAACTCTAAAATCAAGGTGTGACCTCTTTTGAGGTGGGCGCCAGTACATTCTCCATTGGAGGACAGCCAGTGCAAAATGATTTTGCCAGCAGTCATGTGAAGTTATGGCCTCAGCAGGTGCTGGCGCATGGCACCTCAGCATGGCGCCTCACATACGGTATATTGTAATATATCTATTATGGGGAACAACTAGATAACCCTAATACATGTGTGGGAGGAGAATAAAGGCCTGTATGGATGTTTAGAGCTACGTGGGGTACAGTAGTAGGAGGGGATGAAGGTGGGTAAGGGAAGGTGGTTGGAAAGATAGGTGGCAACAGAGTGCTGTCAGTCTGTTAGGTATTTTATTTGCCAGTAAATCCGTTAATTTTGTGGGGGCGGATGAAGGCACACCACTGGGTATTACACAAGTCCTCTCAAAAGCGCCCCGATGGTTGGAATCATATATACTTTACTGTGTTTGACAAGCTCTGTTGTCATGGAAACAAGTCTTCCAACTCCTCCAATGTCTTAATACCAAAGAGAAGAAGAAAAATAGAAAAACATTTGGTGTTAAAATCTGGAACGATGCATGAATCATTAAGTGTTGGCTCACGTTGTTGCCTGCACACACTGATGCGTGTGAGGGCTGTATGTGTGTCTTTGTTTACAATATTCTGCATGTAGGTATGTAAAAGTGTGTGTGTGTGTGTGCACTAACAAGGTGCACAAGTTGCGTTTCCCACCTCCTGTTTAGTGATAGGTCTACTTAGGAATAATTTAAAACACTAGTAAGTTGATTCATTAGAACAAGACTCCAGAGCTGGTTTTAAATGGCTCCATTTGACATGTTGTAACTAATAGACTTGAGGCTTTGAAGGCTGTTAATGAACAAAGTCGCTGATCTGGAAAGTTCTAACTGGATTAATAGTGGTGTAACTCAATTCTTGAGAGTCCCCTACACTCAATTTAGCTCAGTGTGCACAAGCACTGACACTTGATTTATATGACACATATCTTCTAACAAGGTTTTTGCCTCTGTTTGCATACTCACTTTCGAATACACACACACACACACACACACACACACACACACACAGGGCGATGGGAAAAAATGTCAAGATACAGAGAAAGATGGTACGAAAAAGCAAATTTGGGGAAACTAAATTAGATATTTAAGGTGACGAATGACAAGGTTAGGCAGACTATTTCAAGGTGGCAAGGCTATCACTGCTGCCTCAGGCAAGGAACATTTTGATATGACTGCACGCAGGCAAGCCATCCAAATGTGCAGTTTTTGGAAAATGTGGGGCAGCTCATGTCCACTTGGTTAATAGGTTTCTGACGCAACAAGGTAAAGTTTATAATATTTTGATTTAATTCCTATCAGGGTAATCAGTCTGATAGACTTTTAGTGCTCGACTGCTTGTAAGACGCTGCAGATTAGAAAATAAATTGCTCCAGGCATGACTAAAAATAAATGAGCTCAACTTTGTCCCTTAAGGTCAAACAATTTTTCAGCATAAGGTGCAAAGTCATTGTTTATTATTATTATTATGGATCTTTCTGAGAATTTACTGTTTGCTCTGTTGGTCCCAACTTTAGAATTTCTTTTTGATTGACAACCCTTGAATGACAGGCTCCACCTAATCTGATCAATTTCAAGCCAGTGAGTAAAATGTACAGCTCAGCCATTGAATCACAGCCAAGCCACAGATCTCAAATCTCTGTGGGGTAGAGTGTGCCTTCAGGAAAATGGCTGTGCTCTGTCTCTCTCACTCTCTCTCTACTCTTGTGCTTCCCGGTTCCAGACAAAAATTTGCTCTAACAATGTTTTGACTGAGTAGGCGACCAATCAAACATGACAATCAAAATGCATGATGAGGTCAAAAGTACACTGTGAAGTGCGATGTCTGCTCACTCAAAGAATACATAGTCTGCTATGTGTGACTTAAACCCTGTATCCAGGCCGTGTGCTAAAGAGGGCCCTGCAATAAAGTCACTTTTAATGAACAGTTTTATAAACTGTTCGTTGGCACGTGCTACACGTGAACAAGGACTGCACAGACAATACTTTTCACACATTTTCAAAATTGAAAAGCCTTTCAGAAAGATTTTTAAAAAACTCTTAAAACACCTCTAGTGAAACTTGTTTTTCTTTCCAATCGAGAAGGTTTAAGGAGTCATAGGGAGGATGTGAGGGAAAAAGGTTGGGCGTACAACCACAGGACATAAGAGACTAACACTTGATTGAGGCTAGGAAAACAAGAAACCAAGTGCTTTTAGCTGCCTAAACATAACCATCAAAACATAATTTTTCTGTCTGAAAACAGAGAAAATACAGTTAACTTTTAGTTGCACTCTGTGAACATTTTGTGTTGGCATTGAGCAGTTCAAGATGTATAAACTGCAAATGTTTCCTCATTACGTTGAAAACAGAAATCCGGATTCTGACCCAAAATTACATGCTGATGCAAATAAGCTGACGTCTTTTAACAATACAGGCATGCATATCACAGTTGAGTATTGTTTCACTTATATGAACATGGAGATGATTAGTTGGCTGTTAAAATAATACATCAGTGAGGGTACCACTGATGTATAACTTATAAAGACTGTTGATGAATGAAAATGATTGTTGTGTAAGGAGTCAACCAGTCCCAGGAGGAAAGCTGTCTTTGTTGGATGTCTGTCAACATCTCCACTGAGCCACTTTATTCATGCCTTATCCATAAATGGAGCCTCATGGGGGCCCGACTCGGAAAAACATTACCATCAGCATCACTACGTCACCTCTGATTTACATAAATTAAAAAATAAAGTGACATGATGATTGGCAGGTAAATTAAATGGCAGTCCCACAGCTGAGGGATCTGTGCCATACACACACACACATACACACACATACAGTACATAGCAGCACTGCCTACACTGCTAGTTATCATGAATTATGAGCTCCCGCTGGCACACAACCCGCATGTGCACATACTGTATAGCGAACAGACACATGCAGTGACACATACACACGCCCACAAGGCGTTATTCCTTAATGAGCAGATACATTAAACAGCATCATGAGAGAACCAATAAATACCCAGGCAATCGCTCTTAAAGAGGGGAGAAGGAAACGAGCTAATCTTCTGAGCACTGCCGTCCCTGACAGCTTAGAGAGAGAGAGAGAGAGAGAGAGAGCACCATATCAGCACCATCAGTGGCTGTTTCCTATTGGTTTTCATTTGGACTGCAAATGAATAAATAGTAACAGTTTTCCACTACACCAAACTAGCTATAAACTAATCAGCCTCTTAATCGGCACAATGATAAATAAGATAACTCTACCCACTGCTGGGTTTTTAAATTGCCTATTCATCTACAGGGCAAGCTTTAGGGAGAAGATTTAGTGCAGAGGCTGTGCTTCATAGACACAATATAATTTCAACAGTGTTTTCAATGCTACATTTGTTCATGTTAACGGGCTTTCTGTGTCAGCTTTGGACATCTGTGTTGGAAACATAAACCTGATCACAGTCTGTAGTAATAAGAGAACACATATAGTAATACAGTAGTTGTTTGTTTACTCCTGGCATCGGTGCACCACTTGATATCTGTTCTGAAATGAAAACAAAGGGAAACCAAGCTGTGAATAGGTGTCTGCGGGAGGAATGACTAAAGTGCATTTGTGCAGTTTAGTCATTCCTCCTGCGCTGAATATAAAATTTAAAAAAAATTCTCTTAGCTTTTTGTACTCCTAGACCCATTTTCATACATGGAATACATCACATAAAATATCAGCTTTTTGTCATTTGGATGGAGGTGTCTTTTACGTAAACATTCCTTACAGCTTTATTCAGGCAAGACAGGATCATTATGGAAAGAGTCATAATGTTTATGCACAAGAGGGAGCGGTGGTATAACAGCAGTTAATGAAAAAGCCATGACACCGTATGAAGGAAGAAGGGCGTTTTCTGTTCGCTCACAGGCTATGATGGATTTTGAAACATATTTTGGCTTTGAAGAATTATAATTAATGACCATTGTGGGCATGGATGATGCTCGTCCCTACTTCTCACAGTGAATCTCCCTAATAAAAATGCTCATTATAATGACAAGACACGACGCAAGACTCTCATTTAATCCCTATGTGCCCACTTATTGTATGTAAAGCATTTTGCTGAATATGCATTCATCCATACATGCAGTTGGCATTAATGGAAACAAATTTTTTCTCTTGTGCATAAGAGGTAATAAATAAGTGAAACATTTATTACAGTACTCTTAATAAGCGGAACAATATGTGCATTTAATATCGCTCTGTGTATTTAACTTTGTCCTACTGTAGCCTTTACGTTAATGGGAGTCATTCAGTTTAGACTATCTATAATTTTGTCATCCTGATTGTCCATGCTGTAATTTTACTAAGCTGCGTATGCCTGCCCTGGGAAAACGGATCCCTCCTCTGTTGCTCTTTCTTTTTTCTTCGTTAAAAGTAAAAATAATTTTACTTATCCAAATCTAGGGTCTAAGGATAGATGGTGTCAAATTTGTAATTTGGGATTTTGGGCAAAATAAATATCATTGGCTTGACTTTTAGGTAAAAGTGACATGGGCGCGTATTTCGACGTGAGACACGCTATAAAACTGCCGTCACATGTACATAACAAGGTGCATTTCTGAAAGGGACTTCAAACTACAGTACGTCAAGGGTTGTTTGTGTTTCTGTCCTGTCAGGTCCTCAGCTGCCTGCTTCGAAACGCTGATATCTGTCTGTGTCACATCACACTCACTGAATGTTTAAAGAAAACATTTGAAAGCCCAGTGCTCAAAATAATCAGTGTACACAGCAATGTAAAAAAGTCGCAAAGAAAAGATAAATGGAACCTGAAGTGCTGAGACACATTTCCCCCTGTGCACTGCAAACATTACAAGCAGTGACACCACAGCAGACACCGACTTCTGTCTAACATGAACATGCAACACATAATTCCTGAGTTTACACTGAATATTGTAGGTAGCGTATTATTTAGGTTGCATTTTACACATGATTTGCCACGATAAAGACGTACTATATATAAGCAATATAAAAGCTTCTGTGTTAAGACAGCCCAGTGTAGCCTACTCTTTCACCCTAATAGTACTGGACACGTCTACAATGGTTTGATATGCACCATAAATCTTTGACTTAGATGATAGCCAAAGGAGTAAATGGAAGTTCTTGATCGTCTGCTATGTCTTTTTAATGATTCATTTACAGCGCTATTGACATCGTAACCTCTTTGAAGAACATGCTCATTCATCTGCTGTCACAGATGATGCATATTAATCACATGAATGACCTACCTAGTGTACTGAGATTCATTCAACTGTTTGCGTGTGTGCGTGCATGTAATCTCATGAAGCAGAACCAGTAACGATAGCATGAGGGACGCACACATGCCCTAGATAGTTGTTTGAATCTAATCTAGGCCATCCTCATTTCCCCTCGACACGTGACGAGCACCGCAGGTAGCTAGCTGTGACACATACGCATACACATGTGAGGAGCGCTCGCAGCTCACACCAACAGACGCCAAAACGTGGCAGGAAGAGTGGAAAAAACCTGCTGGAGACTGCAGAGCCGCAAAATCCAGCGCGTGTATAATGTTTCTGTGAAAGCTCTTTAAGTAGTGGGCCAAGGGAGACACTGTGACATCCATGAGAAGAAGAGCGAGAGAGAGAGAGAGAAGAAAAAGAAGAAGGAAGAGTATGGGGTGAGGTAACTCAAGGACATTCTGCCTGCTGCTGTGCTCTGCTGCTACGGAGCATGCTGCAGACTAGCAAGAGCTTTCCTTTTGGGCGGTATTATGTAAGACTTTAGTGTGACAGGCAGACCGATACACACCAGACACACACACACACAGACATACACAAACACTCACATACACACACTGACGAGCACTTGTAGACACACATTCAAAGCACGCAAATCCAAACTCACACTGAGCCTCGTGCTTGAAATTCTACTGCAGCCAGCCACAACTGATTAAAGCTCTTGCTCACCTCACTGGTGCAGAGACAGAATAGCATAGAAATATGAATTTTGGACTGAATGTGCAATTGTTCAATCTTGTCCTTTTACTGTTATATTTTAATATCCTTTGAAGGAATAGTTTGACATATTGGCAAATTAGCTTTCTTGCTGAGAATTGGGAGAGGAGATTGGTACCACTCCGTCACCACTGTGGCCAACCAGCAGAGGCACCAGGAAGTCACTGCGCCCGGGCCACTGTTCATCAACATATTGGAACAGCATGATGTACTTTTGTATTTTACTCATTTCTTTTTGTGTACAGACAAGAGACAACATGTAAATTAGTGAGCTTTAGAGGTGTTTTATCACCCCCCCACTCCCAGCCCTTACGCTATGCCAGGCTAATTCAAACATTCAGATGGTGTCATTTAACATAGGATCAAAAATCCATATTCACTCATAATGTTATTTTTTATATGAAGGGAAACAAATGATAATGCGATAAGTTCTGTATTTGAACTGAAATAGCTTTCAAACAATGTCATGTATTGAATACGTAATGTATTCTTCTGATATAATAAATCCCTGCACAGTGCAATGCCACCTCATTATTTTGTTAACAAATTATAATTATGTAATAATGGGTTAAATGGCAGTGTAATATTTTGAAACCACGTAATGCTGATTAAGATTATATGAATATTATATCATTAAATTCACTACGTAAGGACATAGTGTGACATAATGATGACATTAAGAGGTTATTTTATGTACTTGATCCATTTTGAAGGACCTTTTCCATTTTATTATATCTTGAAGCAGCCCAGTTGGTTTAGCGCCTTGCTCAACAGCACTTTAGCTTCGAGTTAGTGCCTAATGTAATATCACCATATTTTCCACATAGACTTTCCAAGATCAGACTTGAAACCCTCTGGTGATTGGCACATGTCTCTACCCACTGATGTTTAGATGAGGGGCGAGCAGAAGACTCACCAAAGACGGTCCTGGCAGGGACGGACTCTCTGTTGAGCCAGAAAGACACCTGGGAGAGGATGACTGTCATGATGCAGGGTAGATATGTCTGGATGACAAAGTAACCAATTTTCCTCTTCAGGTGGAAGTGTGTTGTCATCACAACATACTCTCCTGGGGTCGGCAGATAAAAGACATGAAGAGGTGAGAAAGAATGCACAGATAATCTTAATTCTTCACTTTTAAAATATATACTTCTGGACATCAATTGCACCTGTCCTTATAGTGCGGAGTGTTTTTCCTCTAAATGGTTTGTTGTGTTTTGGCCTTCAGTTTTATTGTAGTTTACTCATTTTTGACACATTTATGGGTGTCATTTGTCACCAAGCTCAATACCCAAGCGTGATGCATTTCATCAAAGTTCATACACCAGTCACAGGAAAAGTACTGGCGTCTAATCTTGTCATTAACAATATGTTGATTTTGACATTTTCCAGAGACATAATTAACTGAAACAAATAAAAAAAAATAGAATGCATTTATATATCTTTTTCAATCTAGCTTGGTAGACACAGTCACTCGGGCTCATGTTGCTAATAAAAGAAAGTGTGGGTTGAGGGCTAGGCCTGTCTTCAGCATTACTTTCGACAAGCAGCTAGCGTCACTGCAAGCAGGTCACCCATTTTATGCTGTCACTAATTTTTGCCAGTATCAATGGAGAAAAGGGAAGGTAGAAAAAAAAGACGTAATGCCAGTAGGGAAATTATGAATCTGGGACATGGTCTGTCAATCCTAATGTGACAAGCTGAAACTGAAGATGCAGATGAACTGATGACAAAATCTGCAGCTCCAGTCCACTTTAAGAGAGTGATGGGAAGGACTGCACAACTGTAGATGCACCGAGCATGAATCTTTCTCAGCGGCGTTGGCTGGGTAATGCAGTGTGAACATTAAATATGTCAAATGAATGAATTTAAAATGCAAAACTTCCCTTTAAAAACATGTATTTGTGTTTCACCTTAAACTGTGTAATAAAGAACATGTTATAACCCACCTGTGCTGGACTGCACCACACCAGAATCCACGCTCTGCCCCATCAGATCGTACTGGTTTAATCTGGACCCATCCTCTGCCACCACCACAGACTGGGCAGCGCCTCTGGTCCACACGTACACCACCTCTGCGCGAGTGTAGGCATCTGGCAAGGGCGAACGGAGTGAAAAGTTATAAATTATTTTGCTGTCTTTCGTCACGTGTCACACTGCAGGTTATATTTTTGGAGCTGCCGGGGATGCCAGGTGGAAAAAACAGATATATCTGAAACGAGGTCTCCCGCTCAATTCCTCTAGTTTTGTTTTACCTGATCTTTGGTTCACCCTCATCTTGTCTTCTCTCATCTTGTCTAGTCTGCTCTCATCTCAATTCTGCCTGTCTTGTCTCATTTGCAATTTAAGTACATTATCCTTTTCTTTTCACCTTGTTAGAGAGTCTGCTAACCTCATCTCCACTGTTTTACCTAATCTTTTTTTATTATCTAAGCTCATACTGTCTCATATTTTCTCGTCTCTTCCTAAACATTTTAGCGTGTGACACGATAGCCGTGTCACATCGTGTCACGTCACGTCGTGTCATCTCTCAGCTTGTAAAAAAAAAACAACAAACAAACAGCATCCCAACAGGACAACATGACCTTAAAACAGCCAAGTCAGTTTTTTCTTTTTCTTCCCTCCGGCCACCCAACCTGTCAAAGCTGCAGTGTGGCTCGACCACTGCAGAGGAAAGGATGGCTGGACTGCAGACTGCAGCACGTGGATGCGAGCTCATCACTGAAATATTTAGGGAGTGAGTTCAATTTTAAGGGGGTTGAGGCTCGCTTCTCTCACTCACACTGTGTGAATGGCACGGAGACAGTGTGACGTTCACTTCTCTATCTGATTCACTTTTGCTGTATTCCCCACCCACCACCACGTTTTTCTCCCCTGAAGTTTATCTCTCATTCTATATTCTCGACGCCAACCTCGATCACTCTATCTTTTGTTAAGTCTTCTCAAGGATGATGTAGGGTAGGGGTAGCTGTCAGCGGTGAGCAGCTGGTGTGGTGCCCTGGAAATATTACAGAGAGTGCTGCCTTGAATAAATACAGGTCTGTGCACTGTACGCCTGCCAGGGTCTTGCAGGGTCTTGCAGGGCCTGGCAGGGTTGAATGGGGGGACCAGAGGGGCCTTGGCAGACAGTTCCTCTGGGGGAACAGCTGTTACCACCCTGTCATCCCTTATCAGGGACTGGTTCCCGGGGTCGCAATTCCAGTTGGAAGGTGACAGCATGTCAGAGAGGCATGTGTGTGTCTGTGCTGTGCGTCCATGTGCCTTTATGTCCACGCATGTAAGGTTGTGTGTGCGTACAGAGGCCACTTACAGCTGCCAAACTTTAGTGGACAAGCGTGGGCATCCATAGGAAAGTCTTCCAGGTGCATGGGACATTCTGCTCTTACTGTAAGCCTAGAGAGATTCATACAGACATGGATAGGGAATTAGAAAGAGACAGCAGCAAGGAAAATAAGAAAAATCAGATCATGTGCAATTGGACTGACATTTCAGTGCAGTGAGGCACCAGGAACATGTGGTGTGCTATTTTCTTCTCTCTCGGCGCCATAACAGTGTCAAAGTGCAGCTACTTTTTCCCAAACCAACAGAAACGCTCCACTTCTCTGAGCTGTGGGTTTCTATTTCCTGACAGCTTGGTGAAAAACAGCATGCCAGGTCACCCGTGACACACTAATCTCCATCCATCCCTCATCTCGCTCATCTGTGACAACAATATGGGCTCCTCCCCTCCCCCCTCCCCCTGCTAGTAAACATGCTAAAACACATGTTTTACGACCCTTGCCTTAGACATCTCACATTAGCATCGCTCTGTGGCGTACATCGGGATATGTAATGTTAAGGCTCTTATTCACCCTCGAGGTGCCACGAGTGGTTCTAAACTCGGTTCAGCTGGTCATGCATCTTATCTTCCTGCTTGCAACTGTCAGGTAGTACCCCCAGACTGGTAAATCATGACAGTATAAAACAGTTTTATTATTCCTGGTGAACACTACAATGGAAAAATGACAAATTGGGATGAAAATGTAGGTGGTACACAGAATTTATAAATTGCTCTCCATAATCTCTAAAGAACAATAAATAAATAAATGTATAGAAATAGGAATTTAGTGGTGTATTGAATCATCTTGAACCATTTACAGTTTATATAAAGGGGCGTATTGTGTGTATTCACAGTTAAATGGGGTAGAAGCAATAATGCATCGCAGAAAGGTTACACAGAAAGTGTGTCATTTAATGGTTTAAAAGATAAAGCTGGCGATTTTCTACAAGACCCCCCCCAACAAATTCTATTAGCAAAGACCAAAACCAACAATAAATTGATCAGAACATGTACTGCCTGTGCAGCTGAAGCCTGACATAGCTTATTCCTCTGAGTCACCAATCTCCATCATTGTCCAAAGACAATTATAAACACATCAGTAAAGCAGACAAGTGGACTTGGTGACATGTCCCTTCATTACCTTGAACATGGGCAATAATAGTAATTTATTAAGAGTCACTCTCACATTCACCATCCAGGTGCCCCCAATACTTACTAATGCACCAAATGTATGATCCATATCTGAAAATAGTCCCCAACAAACAGACTGTTTTCTTCAGTTTGAGTAATGTCAAGAGTTACGGACAAATGTTCTGAAGGCTGAGTGCTACAAAGAGCGTAAGAAAGTCAAAAGGTATTGAGAGACGGGCTGAGACGTTGTTGGTTTTGGTTGGTTGATGAGATTCGCTGAAAAATAAAGAATGCGTGAATGTAAGAAGAAATCCTTTGAGCTGAAATCATCAAAACTGCTCACCAGCCATTTTATTCATGATTTATCAACAGTATGTTCATAAAATCATAAAATCATCCCTCATTTCAATTTAGATAACATAGATTAATTTTGCTCTTAACCCTTCAGCAAATGAAATGTGCACTGACAAGGTTTCTGTTTTTTCTCCAAGCTCAAAAACAGTTCAGTCTGGTTCATTCTAAAATGCTTCATTGCGCCGGTGTAGTAGTAACATATCGGCCTACCTCATGGTATACAGCAGCGTGCCTTCTTCTGTAATCCGCAGCAGCTTGTTTGGCATGGTCATGTTGTGGGCCACCGACTTCTTGCCATTGTGGAAGAAGGTGTCGGGGGTCCAGATCTTGCTGGCCATCAGGTTGTTGAGACGCAGCACGGCCATGGGGCCTTTGAACTTTAACCTTTCGTCCTTCCAGCTCTGTCTGAAGAAGACGTCAATGGTGTACTCCTAAAGGTGGATGGTGAAAGGTACAGAAAAGGAGAAAAGTCAACAAAGAAGGAGACAAAAAAAGGAGAAGAAGAACCCAACCCTTTTCTTTCTACCTCTACCTGCTACAGCTGGCTCGGGGAAGATGCTGAGTAATCCAACCTTATTTTTCCTTTTCTACACTTTAGTCGAGGTCTCATTTTTTCCTTTTTCCATTGCTCGTGTCATTTTGACTTTATTGTGGTAGCCTTGGCCTAGTTTCCCTGCTGGTAACTGTCTCTTCATGGATGGAGGTGCATGGTTTTCTGGCTGGTATCTTTTCTAAAAGAACGCCTCCACTACTAAAGTATAGTAATTGTTCTCTACTTCACATGTGTGGTTGCCTTTTCATTTTCTTTCATTTTCTTATTTACATAATTATGATCTGGTCAGTTTAATACAATTCATGCAAACGGAGGATCATTTGGTGTTTGATTATTTGGTATTGCATTGTTAGGTTAAGTGCCCGAAACTTCCCTGCGCGGTAATCTAAGATACACTGGACACAAAAAGGAAAAACTGGACACAAAATTAGGAGGACATTTCATTCTGAAGACATCTAATGACTATAGCTGAGACCAGATTTTAATGGTTCCACACGACTGCCCGCCAGAGTAAAGGGAACCTCTAAAAATTACTGTGCAGCCTGTTTGCACCACCCACCCCCCCTTTTTCGGCCTGCGTACGATAATTAGTATGAGCTGAAACTGAGCTTCAAGGTAATAGAGGCGGATCTAGGCAAAGGCTGGAAATGGAGAAAATACTCTTCAGCATTTCCTTCCGGCCTTAAACTAGGAGGAAAATAGTCCTGGCCTGCATGTCAGCCAGTGCAATTAAAAGAGATTATGTCAAATAGAGTACACACACTTCACACGCATGTAACAGGAGTCTGTGTTTTTTCTTCAAGTGGTATAGGAGAGGCAGTGAGATATTTGAATGAGATTAATTGCTTTCCGCTGCACAGAGCAAAGATCAGATGCTCATGTTTGAACAGCCCACAGCTTCTTTTCTTTTCAGGTAGCATATTTAAGAAGACTAAAGGAATCTTAAAAGCGATGATTCATATTTTGGTGTTGCTCTTTTCACCTACTGTCAAATCATCCCATCATACTGTAGTGTTTATCAAGAACCTCACCCTAGGATTTGAGAATAGCTTGACCTTCCAAATCACAGCAACGTATAACATAAAGTATATGCTTGCAATAATTTTATTACATTTCAGGAGAGATCAGCACCTTATTCTGATGCTTGTGATGATTTTATTGATTTAATTGATTAGTTAGTTTTTGTTACACTTTGGTCCTTTAACCTCAATAGCCACAGGTTTATTAACTCCAGATGTTTCGGTAAAGACACATCAGCATGAGGATAGTTCTGCAATATAAATACTCCTTTTGTGAGCTAATCAAACAGGACAAGTGTGGATTTTTTCAGTATTCCACAATAGATAGAATAGAGTTTGGGGTCACAGTTGACAACATATTTCCACATGCACATAAAAGTCACATGCAGTCACATTTATGAGTTGGGGTGGCATTTGTGTAGAGTGGCATTATGAACTGCACCAGAAAAAGAACATTTCACACATGTGACAGGTTTATTAAGACGTCAGGAGTTAATTGAATGAACCGTCAAATTAATAATTATTTTGCAGTATTCTGTCCAGAGAGGGGTGAGGATGGAGGGACGAGGATACAGGGAAACTGGTGACATTTACAGAGGCAAAAAGAGTCTTACCATGTCATGGTCCGAAACTGGCCCAATACTAGTCACAAAAATGTCAGTCTTGACTTCAGTTACACGCTCTGTTGAAGCAGGAAATTGCCAGAGTGAGTGACTATCAGTGGCATTCATTAGCCCTTAACTACCTGTTAATACAAGACCACCTGGCTATAGCCTCTGATCCATTCAATCTATTCAACATAATTTTTTAACACTTACACACACACACACACACATATTGGAAAGAAAAGAACACCATAAAAATGCCCATTGTGGATGTCGATAACCATTTCTGCTGGTATTGGTTTCAGTGTCAGCTCCATTACCCGGACAGTGGTTCAATCTCTTAATAAATTTGCGCATTGCTGTGTTGCTGAAAATATGCCACTCTGGTCCCATAATACTGATAGCCAAAATGAGTCCAGTGGGGGATTCATTTGGAGGCGGTGGTAGAGGTGATGTATGTGTGTGTGTGTGTGTGTGTCTTCATTCATTGTGATACTGAAAACTGAAATATGACAGCATGATTTATGAATGATACCCATCATAATCCATAATTTCTTCCCCCTCGGCTGCTGAACTTCTAGCAGGCCTGGTTTTATTCGCCTGTCTGTTTGAAGCCTGCTGCATCACGCTGTGCGATCCTCAGTGTCCTTCACACACCAATTCTCACATTATTTCTCCCTCTTTTCTCTTTTACTCTGTTTCATTCTCTTTCTCTAGTTCTCTCATTTTCCCATTTCTGGATTTGTCTCTCAGTCTCCCTGCCATTTTGATTCTCTCTCTAACAATGGATGGTTGACAATAGAGTGAAGAGGAGCCCACAATAAAATGACATTCATTGTGTTATATCAGAAGTGCTGGCATTATGACAATTCAATGTTTCACAAAAGCAGCAGGTGAAGAATGAGTCTTTTTTTTTTTAACTATCACATGCAAAATCTGACACTGAAAGCAAACCCACCTCTAGGAGTCTTTTGCATGACATTTACATATTTGCAAAAACAAAAATCCAATTATTCAAACAGTCACCACGAGAGACAAAATACATTGAGTGACTTGGGTTTACTGACCTCCGAGTCCAGGTCTGAGGCGATTGTCATAGCCATCCAGAAGGCTGTCTAAGATCTTCGTGAACACCGTAGTGTTATCTTTCTGTTCATCTGTCATGCCGTTCTGCCCAGAGCTGGCAAAGCAAAGAATAAGATTTAAAGTCGGCACAGCTACAGTCCAAAACCACAGTAAAAACTGGCAAAAGAGTAAGAACAAACTCTGAATATGAATCATATATCAAAGGAAAAAAAAAGGGGGATCTTTGTTCTGTAGTTAGCAAAAACAACTCTATTGATGCAGCACAGAATGCAATCGTGAATCACATTGTGGGGAAAATGGACAAGAAAACGCTTGCTATCATTGCCAATTTACAATTCCCAGTGTGTGACCACTTATTGATCATATTGATATAAAATGCATGAGCAAGTAATTATATGTTCAGTGGTGGGCAGGACAGAAAATATCCCTGTTATCCGTTTAGAAAATCTGTAAATTAATAAATAAGTGTTAAAGTTATTTTCATCAGCGGGATGTAAGACTGGGCATGCAGAGCACACATGTGCACGCGCGCACACACACCCACACTTAGGCACAATCTCACAGAGAGAGAATAGAGAAATCATAATCCATTATTTATACCTTAATATGGTCTTTTAGACCACAAAGGCCTTGCTGAATGTGCTCTTTGAACAACATGAAACAAAATGCTTAGAGCAATGCCGAAAACAGTCACAATCAGTAATTGTGAGAGCAGAGTTTGCAGCATCTCCACACATACATATTTCAACAGACTCATAATCAGGAAAGCAGCCTCTAATTACACTGCCTGACATAAAGGCAGGATTCGACAGGAATGTTTAGAGCGTACGTGCGTGCATGTGTGCGTTTGCATATCTGAAGCAACGCATGCATTTACTATAGGCTTGGGGTCTGTGCACATATGCAAGCTTGAGTGCATATTCATGCATATGTTTGCATGCGTATTAGTGCCGATAATAATCAGATGACAGTCTCTAACAATGTATTGTATGCTGCCAAGCAACAATGCTCTCCCTCTTTTTTATATACCAACAGCGTTTGGTTTGATTGCATGCTAAATAAAGAGCAAGTGTTTGGAAACATGCTCTGCTAGCTAAACAGGTCCAAGGAGAGGAAGAGGTCATCAAGATTAGTTAGCAGGGACCTGAAAATGGGAGGGAAGGAAAAGTAGGAGGAGGGACAGCGGGAGGGAGAGTGGCGTCTCAGGAGACATACGAGGAAAGCTCTCAAGAGAAGACAAAGGAGAAAAAAAAGATGGAGATAACAGAGATGGAATAAGGGGAGATAAAAGGCAGAAGAGCGAGGTTGGGAAAAGGTGATGCTGTTAACTGAAACTGGGGAGTGGCGTTTTATAGACACTCAAAGCTGTGGGACTGAGGCAGATCCCACAGCTTTGAATTTGAGCAGCAAAACATTTATTTTCTCTCTCAATAAGGATGCGCCATGCACGTCACACATGGATTTGTATAAAAGGGTTAATGCGCATCTCTGCCACCAATTTCCCTTAATTCTCAAGCATGCCTCTATCTGCTGAAAAACAAAAAGGACTCTCTGGAAACCAATGCCAGCATTTAAACTGCAAAAAACTGTGATGAGCAATTTTGTTTTGCGTCAGTCTTGGAGGTAACAGCTTTGAAACACTTAGAAATTCAAATTCAAAACAATAATTAATCTGTTTTGTTCTGGTCTGAGAAGCCCATTATGTATAAATACAGGAAGCATAAATTGCATCCATGGGACATCAGGTGAGGCTAAAATAAACCTTCTCTTCCCTTTGTAATATTCCTTCTTCCTACATTTATTTAAGCATTTACAACTTGCCAAATCAGAGCCAGACACCAAAACTGCTTTCGGTCTGCCCCAAGGGTTATGGTCCTCTTGTTGTAGTCTTCACCAACAGATAAAACGAGCCAGGATGTCCCTTAGCTGTTTACGCCCACCAATAAATAAGACACACATAATAGGGGGAATTGCAAGGAAAGAAACTGTATCCTTAGTGGAAATAAAGGCACACCTTTTGACCCGAGCCTGCTTTCTTTTACCTCGATTCAAGATAGCAACAAGGCAAATGTGCTATCTCAACTCAGTAGGAAGCCAAACATTTTACATAACAGATATGAATGGAATAATATGGCGTGTATCTTTTATATTGTAACACAGACATTTTTTCTTTTTTTTTTTTACAGTTTATATGGGAAACGGCGGGTGGTGGATGTCAAGCAGAAGAAGAGAAAATGGAGAGGTAAAAGGTGCTGTGGAAGAATACACATGTTTATCAGCCAGGGGCCACTTCCTCATAAAACACTGTACACCATCCCCATCTACAGGTCATCTGAACAGCAACAGTGCCGTTCACACTCACTCTGCTAATGTCTCTCTTTCCCTTTCTCCGTTTTACTGTAGGTCTCTCTCTCTCTCTCTCTCTCTCTCTCTCTCTCTCTCTCTCTCTCTCTCTCTCTCTCTCTCTCTCTCTCGCCGCTCGGATATCTAATTATAAGGCAATTTCTTTGGTTGGCAACATACTGTAGAAGAGAGTGCTAGGTCTTCCTGATTACCGTGTCTCATTGAAATCCCCCAAGGTGTGTATGTGTGTGATTCTGTATTTGACTTCAAAAAGGGGACTGGATTATACAGTAAATCTTTGGGTGATAATTGCTTTGCAGTTTGCAGTGACAGTTCCTCAGTGAAGTAATCAGTACTTACTTTTTTCCTCTAATGTGCTCAAAATGCAGCACATGAAACCCAGTAAATCAGACCCTCCATTTGCTAGCCAGTACATTTCGAAACGACGCTACAGCCACGGTCAGTCAGTCAGAGCGAATCGGTGTGCAACGATGATGTATTCAAGTGCATTTTACATTTTAAATAGGGCACGTTCCATGTGTGTTCTGCATGTGCTCAGAGACATGTACTGTATACTGTGTGGATGTGTGTTTTTGGGGGTGTATCGGTTGTCAATGAGAACGAAGCCAGCTGGACCATCTCAAGACCATACTGTAAAAGACTTACATTTACAGTAAGTCAGCTGCCTGTGACAGTTCTACTGTAAGTATTCAGCCGTGCAGAAAAGCCCGATTCCTTCAGCGTCTTCAGGATTGTCCAGAAGAGCCATAACGGAATGAGAGCTCAAATGAGCTCCTGCAGTTGCAACAGCTGATGAATTGTACAACTACCTTGTGGTGTCATTTGTAACGGTGACTGTTTAACTGGTCAACATATTTATTTACTGCAGTGTTCAATGTCAAAGTTAGCCACATTAATCCAAGGTGAGGACTCAGATTATGATGTTTTGAGGTATGGCAGTCGCAGTCACATGGCGGTGGCTCTTACTGCTGTCACCTCTTATCCAGTCATTCTCTCTCCCTTTCTCTCTCTGGTTGTCTCCTTGTGGTTAGGCGACATCCGACACCTCAGTTTTGACATTGAGAAGTGTGTCTGTACATCGACCCTACTTTGCCCGCAGTCACCATCAGAAACACATGTGCACAAATCTGTGGCAAGTAACGCGATGCAAGACACATCGTCTACTGTACACCACTCAGACCTTTAAAACTGAGAATGTAGATGCTGGCCCACAAGGCTAGTGATCCACAAAAGAAAAAAACACTGTGGTAGAGTGGATGGTGGCTATTTGAGCTCCTCATCTCTTCTCTCTGTTTTGCACTTCTTATTACCTCTATGCAATTTATCGGCATGGAGGTGTCCTGTGGGGATGCCCCAGCCACAACCACAGTGAACATGCTCTGTAAGGGTGTAATCCAATAAGCCCAGCAATAGGCAGAAAGACAAAATATCAGCCCAGCAGGTGTACTACTGGTTGCCCCATTGGCTGGCGGACTGCCTGACTGATTTACTGACATAGATACTAGCCAGCTGACCATTTGACAAGCACTGAGACCAGCAAACAAAACTACATAAAATGTTCTGCCCAATGCAGTGTGATCTCCCCCAAATGTCACTATGCGCAATTACAGTGTTCCAATAGTACCTTGCGCATACAGGCAATATTTAGACCTTCGATGATGACCCCGCTGAATGTTTGTCTCCGCATAGGGCTTCAAAATCGTCGCATGACCAGTGCGCAGGACATGCGCAGATCAATTGTGGCTTTCATACATTTGGAGTTATCCAGTGTGACACGCGACACCGCATACATTTGTGAGGTGAAGTTTGTTCTTACCTTTTCCCACCCAGCACGCTGTTGGTGGCAAGCAGGCAAGCCCACAGACACAGAAAGGCCGTCCTGCTCCGTCCACACATAGTTGCAATATGAGGACCTTTCACTGCTGGAGGTCAGAGAGAGAGAGAGAGAGAGAGAGAGAGAGAGAATGAACATCATTACCAAGTCCTTTGAGCCAGTGGTCTACCATCAACCCCAACATTTCATCACATCAAGAGTCTACAAACGTGTAGACGTGCTAAAACAACAACAGCCACCTTGCTCCTATAGAGATGCTTAACGTGAGGTTTTGGTTTTTTCTTTTTTGGTCCTGGCTTTTAGCATCTCTCACACATTCACTGACGGCACATGAATCAATCCAAATGGCCCTGCCTCATGCGCTGGGCCACTACATGCCACTTGACACACGCTTCCCCTGTACATCATCGTGTCAGAGACGTATTCTACACCCTAACTATGCTGGAGACCATGTTCAAAGAGCTGCTCAGCATTTTAATGATCGGTAAGCCATCCAGAGCAAATACGACTGTCATAGCTGACTCTCAGCACACACACACACACACACACACACAGTATGGCTGCATCTGTAGTGCATAATGATTAAGAAGCAATAACAAGGCAACATATCACCGACCACACTACACCCTGTGTGAGCTTGTAGCACCTGTACACCGCCTCCTCTAATACCCTGCAATGTGACACGCGGCGGTACCGCAATATCAAACCAAATCCCCACTAAAATAAGAGCATTTGCTTCCACCTCAAGCACTAAGCTATGATGTCAGCCGGGTCATAAAGTATGGAAGCGATTAGCCTGCACGCAAAACGCAATGCTCGGATCCACGGTCTATTTTTTAAGGCGTAATCGACGTGTCCACGAGAGGGGCAATTACTTACTTAGAGAACAGCGCTAAACCGGTATTTCAGCGGCGACCGCGACACTCTGCCACAGAAACACAGCCCACATAGGAGACAATGCCCCTGCTACTCGCTGGTGGGGCTCCGAGGTGCACCGTGAGCTGGGTGGGAGTCGGGGCACATATAGCCTGCGACGCTCCCGTCAGAAATGAAATGAAAATCAAAATAATAATCCCTTGGTCGACAAGGATTATGACAAGGCGCGGGATGATGCAGATTAGCGAATGCAGGGGAGAATCCGGCACAAGCGCACTTTCCAAGTTATTCCGATGCAACGTCCACCTCTCGCCTATACGACGGACGCGTTCGCGCTGGCTGGAAACGTTGCATGCAACCGGCGTCCGCTGCAGAGGCTGGTCCGACTGTACGTGCACGGCGGTCCGATCCGCGCGCGGCGGAGTAATGAAGCAGGAATGCGCGTGGATGTGCAGTTTTGATTCGGAGCGCTGTCCGCGGTGCTGAAGCCGGAGCTGCCTCCCGCTGACGCCGTCGCGCGGCTCGTGTGGCCGTTAAAACGCCCCGCCAACGGTCCCGATGTCGACGGCAGAAAGTCCCCCTTCCCCCCCGAACACAACTCGCCTTCGATTCGAGCAACAAACACCGTCCCTTCTCCGGAGCCCGAGCGCTGCTCCCCGCCTCCCCGCCTCCCCGCCTCCTGCCGGGCGAAGCGAGGCGAGAAAACAACCCGGAGAAAATCACTTACAGCAGACGAGTCGGGGGTATATTCGGTGTCCGCTGGCAATGTCCTAAAACTTTTGAGAAATCTTCGTTTCTAGCCGGACTGAATGACTGGGGGGGGGGGGGGGAGTGAGGGAGGGTTGGGGGGGGGGCAGAAAAAAAAAATCCTATGTGATCTCAGATCTGACGAATTTTAGCTCGAGGCTGGAGGAGATATGCGCAGGTCTCTCTCGCCGTTCGTTGGCGCTGCAGCGAGTTGAACTCTCTCAGTCCGTCAGCTGCTGCTGCTGCGGCAGCAACAACAACAACAACAACAACAACAAAATCTACTAAACTAACAAATCCGGCCTGTGTGCCGGAGAGAGAGAGAGAGAGAGAGAGAAGGAGAGAGGGAGGGGTCTCTTTACAAAATAAACGTTTTAGTTAATAAGTCGTGCCTGTGAATAAAGTGCATGTCCAGGCGCAGACCATTTCATTTCAGGCTGTACCAACCGAACAGAAAGACTAGCCCGCCCCTTTTATATGCAGCACAATTTAACTTCCACTGCTGTCGCCCTAGTCTCTCTTCAGTGGCTGCTAACTAAAAATCCTCTTACATTTTCAGTTGGGAACCGTTGTTTCCTCCCCCCCCCCCTCCCCCCCTTTCACCAAGGCGCTTTCCCCGTCTCGCTCCCTGACTCCTTCCTATAGGCTACGTGATGATTCCCGAGGAGATCAAATTGGCATCTGTCTCGCGACAAAAGGCGGCCGGAGCATCTCACGGACAGCACGAGCACTTACGATGAGGAGAGAGGGAGGAAGAAGGAGAGAGGGAGGAAGAAGGAGAGAGGGAGGAAGACGTGGAGCACGAATGGATTCACGCGGCTCGGATACGCGCGCACACGCCCCGGCAGCAGGAAAGCGCTGGGGGGGGGGGGGGGGGGGGGGGGGGGGGGCGGGGGGGG
>JAVQJF010047349.1:0-50698 GCA_036023855.1 Gadopsis marmoratus
TGTGTGTGTGTGTGTGAGTGTGTGTGTCAGCATGATACTGGAAGGGGGGGTATTAGTCAGCAGGAATGAGAAAACAAAATGAAGGAGGTAAGAAATGAAGGAGAGAGGAGGGGTGGATGAGGTCAGAGTAAACTCTCACAAATCAAATGCACACACACACACACACACACACACACACACACACACGGCAGGACTATGATGTCAGGGCTGGAAGTGAAAGTACAACCATAACAATAGCTATTCCCATAATAAGATATTTACAGACAGCATCTTACACGTAGTAAAGAAGTAAAGATCTCAAATGTCCTTTCCCTCAATCTCTGTGGTCAAATTTAGTACCAATACTCAGCTGGCAAAATGTTAGGTAACAAACAGATCCTCACAGATCTCATGTAGCTTCCAGTCAGTCAGTCATGTATCCCTTTAGAAATCACATAACATGGCATTTCCAACAAACTGCTGTACAAAGCCATGCTGGCGGCTCTGCGGTTGTAGCTACATGCTAATATTAGCACGGTGACATGCTCAAAATGATAATGCTAAGTAGGTGAAATGTTTCTACCATGCTCACCATCTTAGTTTAGCGTGTTAGCATGTTATATTATTGGCACTAAACGCAAAGTACAGCTGAGGCAGAGGGGAATGTCATTAGTTTTGCATTTGTTCGTACACCAAAGTATTGGACAAACTGAACTTTTGACCCGATGATGGTGCTTAACGAAACATCTCACCCAATCACTCCAATTATTTCAATTAATGTGTCCTGACTTTGGAATGATAATGTACAAAGTTTCATGGAAATCCTCCATTCATCCATCCATCCATCCATCCCTTGAGTCCACCAGGAGAGACTTGTGAGTGCTTCTCGCCCCGTACAACCCCTATGTAGAAGAGTGATCAACCCTACCTGACAATTCCAGAAAGAGCTATCAGTTTGAGCTTGTTCCTTTTGGTATGCTTATTTTCTCCCAATCATATGAAGAGACATGATCCCCACTGTCAGGCTGTCATTTTAAAGTTAGTTTTTATTGCCTGGTTAAATAAATTGCACATTAAAGTTAGAAGAGCTGTAGTGTGAGACTGTGCATACAGATGAAAAAGCACCATCAGAGTGAATGGGAAGAAAGAAAAAGATGTCATGACAGGTTTGTGCAGTACATTTAGTGACCTCAAACTCCTGGTGCATGTCCTGCAGCTCGGTCATGGAGTGCCGAAGGTCTGCCTGCAGCGCCGTGCTGCTCTGATCCGCCTTCCTCTTCAAATCCCTGAGCACAGCCACCTGTTGCTCCAGACACATGGTGGTCCTTTCCTCCGCCTCACACCTGTGATGTGATGTCAACAGCCAAGGTGCCAAGTTCAGTGTTTACTGTTAATCATTTATCCACAGCATACATCGATTACATAAAACCTCATATAAACACAGGGAATAAAGGGTGAAAGGGCCAGAGAAAATACATTTATCCAAATCGAGTGCAACAGATTCCATTCCTCAGTCTTGCCAAATACCCAGTTTAACTTGATTTAAAAGGGGCTTCCAACAAGAGATGGTGAGTATCCACTAAGTGGCTTTAGCTGAAAGATCCCATTTTGGATTTTGGTGCACGGCAGTGAAGGAGAGTGTTGCAGAAATCACAACTACTAAGTAAAATGGACAACAAAAAGACCTTGACATCATTTAAGTGTGTCATAAGCAGAGTCCAGAGTCTCGCAGACGCTCAGCTAGTCAAAAGACATAGAGCTATAAATAGAACACGTGAATTCATTTCAAAATGCAGAACGTCCTTCAGGGGTTAATGGCTGACAGCGGAGGGGTGGTCTGTGTGTGAGTGTGTGTGTGTGTGTGTGTGTGTGTGTGTGTGTGTGAGAGGGGGGAGGGGATGTCACTCTGCATCAATACATAAGTGAAAGTGCTGACGCGGCACAAAGCCCGGCCTGGATTTGTATGCAGGTCAGCTCACAGGAGCGGGAACTGGCCTGAGTTAGATAACAGAGGACTGGAAAAGCATTGCAGCAGGATGAAAACAGGAAGTCTTTAGTTATTCTGCACCTATGCTTAGTATATTGGGATGCTTTCTTGGGTCAGCAACGATAATCCCACATTCTCTCCTTGAAAAAACATTTTTTTCGTATATTAATCTGATCCCTTTGGACATAAACTGTATGAATGAGTGTCATATGTTTACGGGATGCGATCGCATGCCTAATTTACTAATTAATAGGCCCTAGACTGCATTGATCAAGGGAGAGTGGGGCGTACAGCCAAATACAGCAGACCTGGCTTGGATGGCAGCAGCTCTGGACTTCATGCTGTCAGACTGTAATGCCAGCTGGGCGTTCTCCATCAGTAGTTTACCAACCTGACAAAAATACAATAACATAAGATTAGAGTACGGAGTGTGCAATTCTACAGATGTCAAAGTGACTTTTTCTTCTATGAAAATGTAAGTCAGTGCTGTTGGCTTGGCCTGAAGCATTTGGTTTACTAAAACCAAATGCTAAAAGACAAGATCTCAAACATTATGTCATGTATTATTATATTGTGTTATTTATCACTGCCACCTGCATGTTTGTTGTAAGAACTCTACATAAAAAAGGAGTAGGCCTTTTTCACGGCAGTTATTTTGACTCATCATAGTAGGAAAAGCACAGGTTTTACTAACAACAGCAAAGATTAACCAGGACAGTGAACCAGCATGCACAATACCAGGACCCTGAAACTGGAGCAGCTAAATGGAATTCAGCCATCGTTAACTTTATCATTTACACCTGTTCTTTTCCTACTGTGACATCTGAATATGTCTTCTGTGAACTGAAGGAATAACTTTTCAGCGATGATGGAATATCAGTGATGATTATGTATCTCCCTTTTATGCAATAGCAAGTTTTGATGAGTTGCTGACTTTTCTATTGTACATATCTGGACAAACAGTTGAGCACATCTGTACATTTCCTGTTTAGGCGATTCAAGCTTGCAAATCTAATGATAGTAAAACTGATGTAAATAGCAAGCTTCACATTATGGGTACCCAAAACTAACCTAATAATGGCTCATTAGCTTTAAGGGGGTAGAGGTTTTCCTGGTGTAGCCTCCCTGATGAATGACAGTCACTTTATTCATTTTGGAAAGCGGTAAGCCAAATTCAATCCAGATTAAAACCAAATAAATGCAACAAATATTTTAAATGTATTATACTTTCTCACTATATACATATATATATATATATATACAGTATGTCTCATGTGTAAAAAAGCTTGCCACACACAAACTTGTTCAGTCTTATTCATTACTATGTTTGGTTTCCCTCATTAAGCCCCAGCACATCCGACTGCCAAATTAACTTTCTTTGTTGACAGGTAGGGGAGACCGGGGCTAGCTGCGTCTTGCTATAATTCATGGATTTATGGAGTGTCATGAGCTGAGATCATTATTACGGTATTTCTAAAAAACTGGAGTCACACAACATAACAAACAGGTAGCCAAGTAAAAGCCGGGCCTCCAGTAACGGCCGGGGGTGTGGTCGACACTAACAAATAAAGGCCACCGTCCCACATAGGTCGGGAGAAAAAACAAGGCTGGATAAACTCCCAGTGGCTGTCATATTATGCGCATGCCAATTAACGTAGTATATTTTCAAAACTGTTGTTCTGGCTCTAAAGTGTTATTGTCTGATTTCAGTCATGGCAGGCATGTGTTTACGTCTCAAACTGTATGTTATAGTAACGTACAAGTGCTACAAGATGGCAGCAGATACATTTAAAGTGCCGTACGGGAACTGTGCAAGTCAATTTGTTTTCCACAACACATTTCCTGCAAATGTTACACAATAAAAGCCTTGTTAAGAAATGAAGGGTTAGGGTTTCTGTCCACTGAAACGCTAGAAGGCTTTTAATTTGAAACTGAGGAAGGAAGGAAGTGTTAACAGGGCAAAGAAGAGCGGATCAAAACGAGGCTTCATACTAAAATATGACCAATTTTACAAATCAAACAGGGAATTAGAAATAAAGGCCTGCCTCTAATACAAGCCTGCTGCAGATAAAGGCCTGGTACCTTCTGCAGTTGAAGTAAATAAAGGCCCCGGCCGCTATCTGAGGAAATATGGTATTTAACCATTCCTGACATGCATCACTGTGCAGTCTAGTTAATATAACTGAAAGAATATAACTTAATATAACTTGTTCATCTTTTGTAAAACATTGAAATAATCAGGTTGAAAACATGCATCTGAATAAAATTACTGTGCTTTATAGCACATACAATTTGCTGTTACAAAATCAAATTGTTGGCAAAACAGTAACAAGATAACTTTGTTATGATATAGCGCTATATAAATAAAATTTGATTTGATTTGATTTGATAACAACTGTACCTATGTTCACAACAAATCAAATGTGTAAAGTTTTTAATCTCTCATTTCCTCACCTCACCATTGATAAATCAGTGCATACTGTACACATACTGTACATGTACTGTACATACATCTTATGCAACACAGCCAGCAAACGACTGCATTGATTTGTTTTTGCATTAGCAGGGATAAACGTTTTATTGAATTTTTTTAATGTAATCTTTATTTAATCAGGCAGTCTCACTGTTTTCCAACTTAGATGACCAAAATGTACAATTCTTTCCTGTTTCTTGTTACCTGATTCTCATGGTTTAGGCTAAAAAGCTGTCTGGATTAAAGTATTCTTAAAATCCAATGAAGCAATGAAGTACAAAAAGTGGCTCCTTGTCTTTTATCATTCACATTAAAATGCTAACACACCCTTATTCCCTTTGTTGTCTTATGAGTGCAACATGTTTAGAACAAGACACACCCGTGTTGGAAACCCAAAGATAACACTGATAATTGGAACACTGATACCATAAACATTAGAATACATTTGTTGTGTGGGTTTTTCAGTTCCACCCCATTTTTGAGCCCCTGTGAAATCTCCTACTTAACATTCTACTATTGATTACTCATCATTAAGCCTGTGCTGTAAGTCAAAATGTAATGTAAGCAGTTGTTAAGAAGATAAATAGCACAGTAATCCTATACGTTAACATGAAGACATTCCCTGGATTAATGCACAATGACACTAGCAGAGTCTGTCATAGGAACATAAGCCAAACTTTGGAAATGAGCTAATTGACGTGGTATGCATGGAGAAACGAGAGTCATTAAAATGTCTGTCAGTGACACCTACTCATGCGGAAAGTGAGGTTGAAATCAGGGAGCAGTTGAAAACCATCAAGTCGAGTCATGTGAGATCACCCTATGGGTTGGTGCTAATGGTGGAATGGCCTTTAAAGCAATAAAGAGTTCCGTATTCTTTCTGCGTGTGACACAAACATACTTGCTGTGTCTCTCTGGCTCTGATCCAGGTGTACTTGTGTACTGACATTCTGGCTGCTTATGGATTTCTCCAGGTTGATTGATGATTTTTCAAAGAACTCCACAGTATTTGATTCATTTTAAAGCGTCACTAAAGCAAGCAATTCGCTGCTCTCTGTTCGATAGGGTGTTTCTCCAGAATGTCAACTTTTACAGCGCCAAGAAATACGTTTCTTTGAGCTTGATGACCAATGAGTGCCACTAGCCATTTGGTTTTGAAAAGGCTTTCATATATCATATTCATATATATAGATTGATGAGTCTCCTAACCACATGACCGCTAATCAAGAGCAATTTGCAACTTTTTTAGGCTCCAACACGTGTTTAGCCACCATACTCTGTCAGCCCTTGTATCATGTTCCAACAACAGCTTTATGAGTGTAAAGACGTTGTTATTTCGTGGTGTTTTTAATCAATGAAACCGCCGTGCAACACAGCCAGCACTGGGGCGGCTGTCTTCAAACCGGGGTGGCACTTTGTTTTTTTAAGGAACATGTATTTGAAGCTGTTTGCATGATGTTGCATGCAGCTGTCACCAACACTAATTGCTTGTTGTGACTGCAGTCGTTGCTGTTTGGTTATACACACCTGCCCCTGTTGTCTGCCAGCCAATATGGCCTTGCGCTGACGTAATGGAGCATAATCATAAAGTCTGAGTGGAAACAAGACTGTGGCACATCTGCAGCACTATAATATCTTTGCTTGACAATTCTGACACTTTTTAATAGTCTAAGTGATTTCAAATGATCACCTGATAGCTAAAAATCTCCCCAAAAGTGAGTCTGACCTGTGCACGGAGCTCCTTGACAGTCTGTTCCTGCTGGGACCAGTCCCGGGGACGTGAGGTGCTCCTGACGCCCCAGTCGGCTATCTGAGCCTCCAGCCGCCGGTTGGCATCCTGCAGCCTGTTCACCTGCTCCAGAAAGCCCTTCAAGCGTGTGTTCAGACCCAACATGGTGTGACTGGAGTCCCGCAGCAAGTCCATGGAGACCTGAGGGAGCGCACACTCAAATGTTTACCGACACGCACACACAACACGAGCCGCTGATATTTCCATACAGTCAAATGACATAACACAGTCGGTAGTGCCTATGATAACCAAAACATTTAGACAGTATGCAGATGTTTCTTGCAGAATGCATACGCAGAGGTATAAAGTTACAACTTTCACAGCAACAGAGTGCCACCCAAGATGAGATCACACGCTGCCAGAGGCGTTAACTAGGTAAATGTTTACCCAGCGATACTCACCTGGGGCAGTGTGGCCTTCCACGGAATATGTGGAATGAGGTAGCAAAGGTCCCTCAGTCTGTGCACCTAGTCACACTGAGCTGATCCACCACACCCCACAGCTTAGCCACATTCCTCTACAGCGAGCTGGTCAACACTTTCTCCTTCCCACTGTGTCCCAGGTCATCAGTGGCAGGCCACTGAGACAGAGCAGACAGGCTGCCATTAGCCTGCCAGTATCAGCATTTGTGCGTCAGTCTGTTGTCTGCAGGGTCAGCTACGACAAGGGACGTTCCTCTCTGTCCCACCTCACCCCCCCGAGGCAGCATGTGGGAGAGGGGAGCGCAGTGGGGTGAGCACTGACTGGACACAGTGCTTACATCACCAGCACTCTGGAGCCCTTTGTACACTCTAATCCAGGATTACTGAGCCGCTTTCAAACCGGCAGCGACACAAGCTGCGGAGGGACTGCAGGGGGATGCAGTGACGGGACCTGTGTGTGAGTGTATGTGTGTATTTGAGTGGTGACCTTTACACGTACTATCATTGATATGAAACTGCACTGAAGTCACGTAATACACACTTTGTGCAGCGTTACATCTTGCTCAATAACAGTCCTGGCTGGTTTTAGAGAATAACTGAGTGTTTGTGTCTGTCTGGGCCAAAGGTTTCATCTTCTAAATATAATAATGTGGCTTTAATATTTCCATGGATACAATGTTTACTGATATGCGACAACTACAGCCCTGTATTTCAACACATTATGGCTTTAGTGCTTTTGGTATTTTCAGAGCTATCTTCTTCAACCATCAGACAAACTGTATGGCATCCTCACATATATCAATATTGTACTGAAAATATTTAAGGTGTTATGATAATATGTATGTTTGGTTAAGCTAGGGCTGAGGTATAAAGATTCCATTGAATATTTGAAAACACAAGCTGTGATCCAGATGTAAACAAATGGGTTGTCCCGCTATCGCCAAACAAAATGTAACCTGGTGTGGCTCCCCAATTGATTGACAGGTCATTTGTGAAGCCCAGAATAACACCCTACAACAACTAAATGTAAGTTATTGATGCTTTCTGATACTGCTCACATGAGTTTATGATGACTTGCTGAATGGTGGCCACAGGCTAAATGCTAAAATGCAGCACAATGGCCCGGTCCCATCAGAAAGTGTCATAGCAGCACAAGTCTATATGTGCACCTTTATGAAACATTGGTAGGCCTACTAGAAGCTTAGTGACATAATGACCTAGCAGGGCGTGCTGTTGAATCAGCTGACGAGCTAAATGCTCACATGCTATCCAGCTGAGACCAAGCTAACGCTTGTCAGTCAGAATAAGCCACCAACCTTGCTAACTGTTAAGAAAGCTGGCTAGGTCCGTCTCTGTTATCACAGTAAGTTCAAGTATTTTATCGAACATAGAGACATATTTGTCAGGGTTGCCAACTCTCTTGTGGCTCTCTGGCACGTGACGCACTCTTTTCCTGTTCAGTCTCATGCTCTCATGCTGCCCAAACAATTCTTACGCAAAAACAGGCAAACCTATGTACCGTTGGTTATGTACATAACAAAAAACAAGTCCTACTGTATACTTTAAAGCATGATTTCTTTACAAAAATGCAGTTTTTGTTTATCCATAACTGCAGCTTTAAATGTGAATGGTACAGTTATATCTAGATATTTTGATATAAGGTTTGACTCTTGGGATAATCAAAATTTTAACTGAATTAATGTGCTTCTAATTTGTCTTTATAAATTTGCGAGGATCAGAGGACTTCTCCGTTGGGTCAACAAGCCTACCTTTCTAAGAGGCAGGATGTGGGGATTATTAATACAGACTGTCCCTGCACTTCTACCTGCCACAACCATTGTGCAAATATTGTATTTGTCTAGACTTTTATTCTTTCCGCAGGGAAACGACAGAGGAGGAGCAGCCAGCTGACTTTCTCATGTGGTTGTGCTCACAGTCTGTCACGGCTGTGGTTTTCATCCGTCTGCATGGTCATAAAAAGAGAGAGAGAGCGACAGAGAGAGATGGATTGACGGAGAGAGAAAGTGTGACAGATAAAGAGAGAGACAGAGAGAGAGAGAGGGAGAAAATGTCCATTGTAGGGCAGTAAAACAGAAATGTGTGGGAAGTATGTACTTTTTAATAATTAAACAGACAGGACTGCCGGAACACTTACCGTCATCACACCACACCCTCTCAGCAAGGTGGCATGCTGTTGGTGATGATGAACGATGATGATGATAATGATGATGATGGCGATTATTAATGTCGTTAGTTAAAATCCTGGAAAAACTGACACCTGTTAGGGCGTTGCAGGCAGCTCTGTTCTGACTGTCTGGGACTGATGATTTATGCTGTGACCACAAACAGGGAATGCCACCGAGCCTGTTCTTAGTTGACATGTTGCTCCCACAAAGATCCAAGAAATAGCCTCCGTCGCACGACATTCTCCAGCAACTAGTGACTTGTTAGTCAAAGTTTCCGATGGATACACTGAAAAAGCTTAATACCCCCCTTGTGTACCTGACCTCCGTGATTTTACATTCCTCTGTTCCCCTCCAGGGAGGCCTCTTTGATCGTTTCTCATGTGATCCCTCATGTTCCGTACAAGAAGCCTTTTACTGAAGGCTTTTGACAGGGAAAATAAAAGATAAACACCTGTTATAAAAACAAACAATGGCTTTGATCCATTCTCTAACAATTATAAAACAAACTCCATGCCAGGAGGTTTTTGTCTGTGCACGATATCATTATGCAAGCCATTTGACTTCTGGATTGGAAGGTATTGTGGTTTAAATCCAAAACCACAGACGGGATTATCTTCAGATAAACTCTTTACCTGCTGTAGGGGCTATGTTCAGCTCATGCACGTTTCAGAGTGTCTTAAGAATACAACATCACTCAGCATGCGACCCTCAGGACCCGTCAAGTGCTCCTTCAAGAGCTTATTATCTGTGCTTCAACTGAAAGGAATAATCATTATAGCCGTTGTACCATTTAAAGTTGTACTAATAAATATTTTTATATCATCAATGGGTCAAATAACTAGGTGTAAGGTGAAAGGGGTCGCTCATAGTGGCAAACTGACAGGAAATGATTCCCTAACTCTACAGTTTCACTCAGCTCTACAGACAGTTTTAGCATCTTTCAGCTCATAGATTTGGTTTTCCGGCCTTCTATTCTTTTTGCTCAGTCTCGTCGCTCTCATTAGCCTCATTTGGTTTTAAGCAAAAGAGCCATTATAAAACCACTTTATGCTACCTTCCCAGCACCAAATGATAGACAGCCACAGTTATTGACTTGTGCAGTGTTGCCAACTATTATTATTATTATTATTATTATAAAGCCGCTAGATGTCGCAAAATTACATCACGTGCTAATTTGAATATTCATTAAGTCAAAACGAAACTATTTACGTGGATGCAAGATTTTTAAAAGTGAATGTTAAAAAAATGAAGTCACGCTAAACACAGTGCAAGAAGGGGCATTTCGGGCGTGGAGTGGAAATGAGACAGGCGCCATTCTCCCTATTACAAGTCAGTGTACCATTGAAAGGATTTGGAAACTGTTGTTTAAAAGTAAAATAGATGCATAACGTTGCTTTAACAGCTCATTCACTTTTCTGTCTGGCTGCAGATTGGTTGACTGATCGTGCAGCTAAATGCTTCCCCCTACCCCTTTAATTCTATTAACTAAGCCATTCACACCTTAGACTTTACTGCTGATCATACCAGTGGGAATGAACAATTGTGTGGTTGCGGTCTTAATAGACTACCAGACACACCTCATTGCATGCATTTCATAGTATATAATCTAGACAACACAACAGACAAATTAAAGTCCTTTGATGGTGTTTTAGAACTATGCAGTGAAGGGGACAGCTCGATTCTTCTGACACACATGCATGAAACGGGCAAGGTGGCTCCTCATTAACTGGGAAAGTTGCTTGAAAATGACGCCGTGCAGAGAGCTGAATTCAGGAGGTGACAATGTGTCATCAACCTCCATCATGCTTTGTGCCACCCCTATAATAATGAGGGACCACGGCAAGAAAAAGCAACAGAAAAACAGAGTCACATGACCAGTTAAAAGTGTGAGGATGGCTGTAAAGATAAAATACGCTAATGAATTTGAATGGAGTTTCAGATGTTGTGTAAATTGTTGATTTGATACTCAGCCCAAGGGAACTCTAAACAGTCAGTCAGTATCGTTAAAGATTTGCATTATATTGCAAAGTAAGTATTGCAACAGGGCCTGAAAAACTATTATCCTCTTCATCATCTGTTTGACACTTTGCAAAGCACCTCAAGGTTACACAATACTTTCTTCTCACAAAACAATTACATTAGGAGTGCCACACTTAGTTGTCATTCTGTGCTACGTGGAACAAGGATGGGCAAATATTTCAAACAACCGAACAAGTCAGGGCCCTGTACTTGATGCTGTTACTGTCGGTTGGTGGGGTCATCACAGGAGCTGGTGGACGGGATATGGGGATGTCTGATAGTGTGAAGAGGCACTTCCTTGTTTGAGCTAACCTCCCAACGTGGGATAATGCGACAAAATTATGAACCCAAATTACAACGCAAGTGACAGCGTGTCTTGTCACTGACAAGACATTCTCTTCAGCAGAGGTGGCGTAGAGTAACAGAGACCTTAAACCAGACATATTCACCCCTGCCAGAGCTACGCCCACATAGCTTCACAAATGCAAATTAGTCTGGAACCGCTCAGTTAATTTTTGATTACGAAAATGACGAAAATGACTCTGGACGCAATTGGATAGACCTACAACCAATCAGAGCAGCACAACGTTTGACGTAGCGCTGAGTGAATCCTGTAGGAAGTGCAAACACATCTATCTTATCAACAACAGCTTTAAGTGCAGTTGTTTGTTCTTCTTGATAGCGGATTCAGGACGTTCCACATCAGCAGCAACCATCTTGGTTGTTTATTATAGTGCTCCTCTGTACAGACATGGTATCAAACACGCCCCATATTAGACAAAGGTTGTGGTTGGCCCGACCCGGGCCAGGTCGGTTGGAAATCTGTCTGAATGGGAGGGGGACCAGATGCATCTGCCAGAGCAAATAAAACATGAGCTTGCAGATTCATTTGGTTCCCAGGCTAACGCCCACAGGCTTTTATTCCACAACCTGAACTCAAAGCTGCAGTGATGGTCTTACCCTTGTTTAAACTGTGTCTGTGTCATTGTAACCCTAGTTTAAGCTTGACTGTTAATCCTGGTTTAGTATCCTTTGTCAGTGTATCCCTAATTAAAAACTCCTTGTTATTTAGTTAGTTATCTTTAGTTTAAATGCCAGTCTAGATAAGTCTAGTTGTGCTGGCCACTTGGGGACACCAGAGGACGTCGGGCCCTCAGGCCTCCCTCATGAAGTCTGTTTCTGAATGTTTGGTCAGAGACATTCACACCAGTGGCCTGCTGGAGGTCATTTTGTAGGGCTCTGGTAGTGCTCATCCTGTTCCTCCTTGAACAAAGGAGCAGATACCGGTCCTGCTGCTGGGTTAAGCACCTTCTACGGCCCTGTCCAGCTCTCCTAGACTAACTGTCTGTCTCCTGGCTTGATGATATACTCTGCTTAAAAAGTGTTCCTTTAATTTTTTTGAGCAGTGTATATGCCCCCACTGACAGGTGCCACGGTAACGAGATAATCAGTGTTCTTCACTTCACCTGTCAGTGGTCATGAAGTTACGGCTGATCGGTGTATCCTATAGGCCTACTCTGTTTGTTCCAAAGTAAAAACGCAATACCCCAGTTATTAAGGAACAATGCAGTTTCTTTATCCTCATCCTAATTAACCCATCAGATAGTTACCTGTTTATTCCCCGACTTCACGTCCAGTTTCCTTTTACCAACATGTATGCTGTGTGTCAGTATACCTCTACTCTAGCATACTGGCACACCCATAAAAATCTAAAGCCTTAATGAGGATTATTTTCTGAAGAAACATGCAAGTTCAAGAAAATAGTAAGTTCATGTAGCCTAAATATGGTTGAAAGATTAAAGGGGATTTGATGCAGATGTGAGGCCGGGGTTTTTGCAAGCAGTGCCAAAGTGTCTGCAGTTTGTGTACAATATGCTGTCCTCTGAATAGACAGCTAGTAATTAAGTGATCAGGAGGAGAAGCTTTTGAACTCTTTGCCGAAACTACCAATTAGACTGACACACAATTACATGGTCACATGTACAAGTTTATTACAATATCAAGGAATGTATATGAATCTGTACAAGAGTTTAATCTGTATTGGGAAAGGTTTGCCATGCACTCAGAGATAAAGAACATATTTAGTTTTATCTTTCTAGTGACCACAATGGAAATAAATCACACCCACTGGCAATTATGTTCTGTTGCAATGTCTATTTATTATTTGCCTGTACACAGCATATGCATATTTATGCTTACAAACAAGGAAAGGTCTAACAAGCATCCATGTACAAACATACAACACACATAACTCATTCACATATAAGCAAACCTTGATGTTCAATCCTGTAGTTAAATAAAATAAAATCCACCCTTACACTGAACTCACTTCATATCATTCCGGTGAGTTTTAACATTTCAAATAATTACGTCTCATCCGAGATTCAAAGTCAGAGCCTAAGGTCTAGCTGGCCTGTCCAAGATTTTGTGCAGCTGTTTCATTGTTACAATGTCGGACCATCAGCGTCGACACCCATGAGTCATTTTCCGAATATGTGAGCACACTTTCTTAGAATGGTTAGCACATTACGGAAAATCTATTCGGGGTATAAGGGCTCAAACATCTCGTAACTTGGCCTGCCACAATGTGTCACAGAAGCAGCAGCTCACAAAGTGCCACACTGAGTGCTACCTTCGCATGAATCAGTATATGTGGATTAGATTTTTTCTTGTACTTATTGGAACTACAGCAAATACAAACACATACATAATGACATGGTTTCACTTTGTTTATGCCCACAGTCCCAGCATTGCCAGTCCCACACAAGCATGATTAGGTCCAGACTGAGATCAAAACTCTGTTAAAAAGTTCTTTGTATCCAAAACTGTCATCTGCTGTACCCCGGGACTGCCGCACCACAGGACTGCCGCAGAATGCAGCTGGAAATAGTTATGCAACCAAACAGGAACCCACGAGAAGAGAGCCAGGTGAGGTGACAGAAATCCAATCAAAAATACACTGACAATTTACTTGTTTTGTGACAATGTAGCTGGACAATGTTCTTGACACACCTTTTGTAGTCTTCCTGACATCAAATGTACGACGACAGCTCGGCAGTAGCATTCACAGTCTAAACTGTCTGTATCATCCCGCCCCCACCCGCCCACCCTCGTTTCTTGAAGTTAACTCTGCTCCACATTTTAGCAGCTGATATCAACCCTCACTCACGTGTAACCCAAGGCCATGAGGCTCCACCTAACTGATGGAGGACAATGTAGAACATAAAGAGTTGATTATGTAGATTAAAGTACTGTGCAAAAACTAAGGTGCTTGCTGCCACCTCCACCCAATCTTTTTCAAACATGCACACAGAGGCCACAAAGCCAAGTACAAACACACGTACAAACACACATACACAGATCACTAAAGGCATGTTTTCAAACTGTGTTGGATCTGTATCATGCCCGCTGTGCAGGGGGAGCTCACATGACCAATTCCTGCATAATTCAAAGCCTTGCTGACTCACCTACAGGCCAAAGTTCGCAGGGAGAAGGAAAATACAACTGAACAATTGAATTTCTTTGTGCTTCAACAGTAAACTATGTGACGTGGAGATCATTTAGCTTAAGGCCTGAACTTGACGTGAAGAAAATGAGCATAAATATAACCTTTGTTAACTGAGAACACAGTCAGCATTGTATAACAGCTGATTCTGATCACATGACCATCAGGTTATCAGGTTAATAAGCATCTTAAATCGTATTCACTGACACGCAGCCCATACGCAGATTCTTTCTCCATCACCAGAGTCCTGATGGCGGCACCTACCAGCGTTTACCGCTACCTGCCACAAAACAGGATGCTGAATGAAGCGATACCTTTTGTATGCAAACACATCAACCGTACGTATGTTTTTAATTCTGTCCTGGACTTGTCCCAAAAATTACATGGTTTGAATAATAACAGGGGCTCCGAATTTGGGATTTAATTCCGTAGTTTGGTTAGTGTCTCGAGTAATAAATTATGTTTCCACTCCTGATCCAGAGACAGTGGCTTTCCTTGCAAATCATTGCACTGTAATTAGAATGTAGATAAAGCAAATCACATACGTCACTTTGACATAATCGATGAATGCATATGGTCAACTCTTGTCACAAGTCTGATTAAGAAGAGCAAATATCTCTGATTTGTATCCATGGTTTGTTAACTGGTGCCGTTTGTGCTTTGGCCAATAATCTGAGAAAGTAAGGCTATATCTTGACAATATTGCGACAGTCAACCTGATATCCATCACATTAGTGACTAAAGCACATACTGTACTTCCTTTAGCCATATCAGTGTCATTGGTAAACACTGGTTCAACAGAGCCCTTATGCTGCCTGACAAAACAAACACAGAACACATTTCACAAAGCCACAGGACAGTCGTTCAATCCACCGACCAATCGTTTTTCGAATAACAGATCTATACAGACAGACAACTCGAGGCCCGAGTGCCGAGGACAAGTGGAGGCCTGTGGTTTGTCTGCAGAATATATCTGATGTTCGTAGTCTTAGGTCTGATGTCCATTTCCAGCAGTCTTTAAAATCACATATCTGCATCTGTAGCAGTTTTTGCAGCAGGTATGACTCTGCCATATGACTCAGTCTGTGTGGAGACGCATCAAAGCATCTGGCAGATGTTCTGATGGGCGTGTATTTCCCTTTGTCTCGCAGTATGACATTATAGTAATCAGGCTTCAGCAGTCCAAACACAATCTGCGTGATGATGGTCATACGTCATCTTTCCTGCATTATGTTGCGGTTCCTTTCAATGATAGGGAGTAAATAAAAGGAAGTTTGTGACTGGGCACGCTTGTGTGTATTCATGTATATAAAAGCGGGTCTTGGAAAGGTTCCTTAATCATGAGTTACCCGTCAACCATTCCCCCTTGACTTCCAATTACACTTGTATCCTCCTCACATCCCCCACTGTCAGCTCCCGACTTTTACTCCTTTCCTCGTTCCAGCTCATTCCTGCTCATCCTTAACACCAGCACCCTGTTCATTCCTCCAATCCTGTCCAGCAGGCCAACTGAGAAACTTGTGCGGCACACACATGCATGCTCATGCAGTCACACACTCACACTCACACACACAGTTCATCCCAAATCTTTTATATCGTCACTGTACTATATCAGCACCTTACTAATCCAGGATACAAGTTAGCAAGATGAAAGTTGTGTCTACGTCCATTTGTGTGCATATTGTATTTGTGTGTCCAGTCTGATCCACAGGTGTCTTGTGGGTATGTGTGTGTATGCGTGTGTGTCAGTTGGTCTCGTAGGAGGAAAGCAGCGCAGCGTCCACAGGCTCCATGCAGGAGGGGCAGGTGAAGGATCTCATCAGCCAGTCGTCTATACAGTCCATGTGGTAGATGTGCATGCAGGGCAGGAACCGGATCGGGTCTCCATACACAAAGTCCATCATACAGATGACGCACCTGTGTAGGTGAACACAGACGCTCACTATTTCCCGTCAACATAATACACAATACATTTTGTCTGGGATTAGATATGAACGGCACAAAAACGCAAGAAAAAGAAAATGACAGTTTAATAAAAAGTACAGAGATTGATTTTTAGTGTCACTACATAGACTTAAGTGACTTTTAAAATGTCTATTTAAAATGTGAAGGACAGTGAAAGAACAAAATACAAATCAGTGAGTTGAAACACTTCAGAGACATTTAATGACACTGGAGATAACATGCATATAAACATGCATTATACTATAATATATTGTATGTTACAGATCATATAATACATACATGCACTACTTTTAAATTACTGTAAAATGTCAGAATATGTGGTAATATAAAAAAAATTACAAATAAATAGACATGGGAATTAAATTATTTCAGAAACTATGTCATTGATTACATTTTAATCCTGTTTTCAGACTTTGAATTTAGATAATTCTATTTAAAGCATTCTTAAAGACCTACTAACGCCCTGCTTAAACACAGATTGCTGCGGTGAAGCAGCAGCTCTCCTCACTGCGTTAGCCTGCTGCCCTCAATAAGATAACTCCCACTGCTGGGTCTGACCACCCAGGGTATCATACTCACTCTCTGATCTTCTTCTCAGAGCCATCCCGCCCTGGGTCGTACACGCCCTTCGGGAGGTGCTGGATGAGTCCAATACGCTGTGCAATGCGGACCTGCTCCTCCTCTGTCAGCTGAGTGGCCAGTCGGGCTTGGCTGGGTGTTGGGTGGTAGACAGGCACGTGGATCTGCTCCTGCAGAAGGAGAGAGAGGAGACCATGTAAATCAGGCATAGATTCACAAGATACTTATTTAGCCCAACATGAACCCTAAAGTCTGTAACATGAACACGTAGGAGGGATTTACAGAGAAATAGGCAGAAGACAAAAAGAAAAAGGATCTGGTTCTCAGAATTGGTTAGCGGTCTGTTTTGTGGCAGGAAAGACTTGGAAGATGTATTACTCAATACTACTAATAAGACCTGTTTGCCAAGTTGCTCCCCAATGTTAATTCTACCATTGTGTAAAGTAATTTTAACAAAAGCAGAAGACGTTGCTCTTGTTATCACTTTCGGTGGAAGTCAGGCCGACTCTAGCAGATGAACCACAAGCTTATGAAACTTTCTTTTGTTTATGGCACAAACACGTTGCATGAACAAGGACATAAGCATTTACTGTAATACTGAGCGACAGAATAACGACACCACCTGCTAATGAAATACTGGTAAACATTAGCATGGAAATCCCTCGGCTTGAAGGATGAATTTCACTGCACAATGAATATACAGTTGACTGTAAGTTTCACATTCCAACACGCATTCTTTGTTTTAATATGTAATTATCCCTCTCATAAAGAAGGCCTGCAAGACGGAAACGCTGACACTAACTATTGTTACTAGTTGATGTAATTAATGATTCATTTCAAGCCAACAATCCTGGCCATGTTGTGGGATGATGATCATCAGTAGGTGGTAGTGTTTCCCCACACCTTGTCCAAACAGCCGCTGCATCAGAGAGTCATGTGATTTCATTGTTGGTGGCACACAGAGCCAAGTTATGAAACAGAATTAATAAAACAATTTCACTTGACTGTGATTTAATCACCATTAGGACAGAAGTGTACAGTTTAAAGTGTAATGAAAGACGCGCTCTGCCAAAGCCCTCTCCGAACCTTTCTCCTGGGAGGTCAACCATTAACATAACTGTGAAGGCACCACATCTCGCTAATCTTTCAACTTTCCAGGGAAATGTTCATCTCCTCAAAACAATGATTTTATAGCTTGGCATCACAAGACCAAGGGGGCGTTATCAACAGGCGCAGACCAAACTGCGTCTGGACACAATTAGATAGACCTACGACCCATCGTAGCGAACGAAACGTGTGCCGTAGTGCTGAACAAATCCTGTCGGAAGTACAGCAAACACATCTTTCTTATCAACAAAGCGCAAAGTGCAGTTGTTTGTTCTTCTTTTTAGAGAAAATATACCATCCGATTTGTTCAATACTGACGCAATAGTGGATTCAGAAGGTTCCACACCAGCAGCAGCCATCTTTGTTGTTGACCAGACGCATCTGCCAGAGCAAATCAAACATGAGCTTGCAGATTTGTCTGGTTCCCAGGCTAATTAGTTTATATGGTCCGGCCTAAATTCCACTCTTAAATGCATTGATGAGCAGATGCTCGCCTGCACAAAACTTCAAAGCAGCCAAAGCCTTCCTGTCCCTCTACACTTTGGTCACAACTGAATGTGAAAAGTGAAAAGTGAAAAGTGAGTCTTTCATTATGTCTGTCAGCAATTTCTTGTATTGGTGCACGAAACCACGAGTAGTTTAATGTATAAGGAAAGTAACATCAAGTGACTAACAGGGTTTCTGTATCAGATTGTAATGAGTACAATCCGCAAAAAAAAGTCAGAATATTAAAGATATTACCCAAACCTTTATTATTATTATTATTACTACTGCACTGTAAGTATATATTGTTAGATTGCAACTATTCCTCAAACAGGTGACTCATCGGCCATGAGACTGTCTGCCTGAAACGTTACTGCCAAATTAAGATTCTTACATAATTGCACAAAAAAGAGGAAAAGATCACCAGCATGGAAAATCCAAAGTGGTTGAATTCAAAACTAAGTGGCTATATTCAACCCTTTTTTCTCCGGGTATTAAAAATAGGCCATTCAAAATTATTGATTAACTGAAATGAAACATTTTATCGTGATACCATTTTCAGCTATATCACACAGCCCTAGTGAAATGTGTCACAAAAACAGAATGCCATATATTATCTGGGGGGAAAATGAAGCTTTTCAAGACATGGCAGACATCTTCTGTCTTATCCGTCTCGTCTAGTGTGATCCTCCTTTCTTTGACTGTATTTGATAAAGTAGATTTATTCAAAATTTAACAAATACAGTTCCCATAAATTCAGTAAATAATTATGCATATATACGGCCTCTGTATGTATCTGTCTCTGCCCACGTATCTTCTTCCTCTCGAAACAACTCTCTATTCACTCAATTCTTACTTGACTTATGACTGTGCAGCTTCCTTCCCTCCCTTCCTCCCTCTATCCTTGTGCATTCTTATACACTAGCTATAGTCTGAGTACTAGTTCCTCCTGTCCCTCCGTGAACCCAAGCGTCAGGCAACCCAAAGGGCAACAGCCAGGTAATGGATTAGGACACTAATGCCATTAAGTGAGCTCCTTCATTAACCACACACTCCAGAGGTGACCTTTTGACAAAACGCACCATACACTTGAATATATGCAGCTGGAGATCAGACAGGCCTTAGCAGGAAAGAAGCACCCTGTAATAAGCACGTATCAGACAGCACTGTTTACTTCCCGCCCAGTTTCTGATCTGCGTGCACAAAACAGTGGGTGAAGTATCTACTGTGCTAAAGCTTGGTGGTAAGCACGAGACTCAAGTCACTCTCCATTTCCTTCTTTCTTTTTTGGCTAAGTGACTGTAGGCGGGATTCATAAGTTAATTCAGAGAGGAGACAAAAGAAAGCATTACATGTTCATGCTTAACCTGACATGCATTATACCAGCATGAATACTTTCAAGACTTTGCTTTAAAAGCTGGTGGAAATATAGTATAGTCATTGTTTTTGCCTTTTATTTATTTGTAACTAAGAATAATACATTTCGGTTGATTGGTTGTGACTTGCTTTGTCATGTGAGCATATAAACGTCACCACAGCTGACAATGATAGGGAATAAAAATGTTGATTCTTTTCACTTTTATGGACAAAATGTTTTCTAAATGTACAAAAGGAAGTAACTCAGGCAGGAGCATCCTTGTAAAGCCATTTACTGACTACTGGATAGCTTCGCCCTCGGTGATCATATCTGGACAGTGTTGTCATGTTAAACAAATAGTAATTTTACATTTTTTAAAGCTTTATTTTCTTTAATGGGGCACTCCACTGACTTCACACATCGAAGTCAGTTTACTCGTCATGAGGAGCAACACTGTTGTATAATTAGTTTTTGTTTTACGTGGATTTTAGGTTTGAAAATGTGTTGTCTATGCTGCTGCCTGTCTTGGCCAGGACAATCTTGAAAAAGAGATTTTTAATCTCAATGAGTCTTTTATTCCTGGTTAAATAAAAAACTAAATGTCTCGTGTGGCTCTGGAGAAAGCAACCTCAACTTGGGTTTGAGACGTCACGTTTTTTACAGTCATCATCTGACAGGGTAATGAATGAGTAATGAATCTGAATATGGTAATAGTAATAGTATCTCCCTAAATTATGAAATAAGAAGAGCTGGCAGACAAGCAGAAGACCAACATTTGTCAAAAGCAGAGTATGAAGAGCAGCAGTGTTTACGGTAAAAGTGCCTTGATCAGTGAGATCATAGTAATAATAACCACTTTTCTTTTAAACATAGTCCCATTTAAATTCAAAATCGTTTTAAGTTAAAAAGGGTTTCATACAAAACATGCAGAACAAAGGTGAGTAAGCCAGCTAGCAGTCAGCCTCTCTGCATGCGGCGGGCATTTTAAGCCATGAGTCAGCATAACTTTTGCAGCTGCGACTGTCTGCTGCTCCCCCGACTGCCATTCCTTTCGCCCGTGACAAAAAGAGAGAGCAGGAATAAAAGCTACAGATGGGGCCTCAGACGGGGGCAGCAGCTCCACCCTGTGTGTGTGTGTTACGCTGGGTAACTGTGCAGTGGTCAGCAATGTAATTGTTGGCTGTCAACAGTGAGGGTGAAGGAAGGTGAAGATTGTAGACATCAAGGAATGAGAGCAGACGCGCAGCACTAAAGTGAAGAGAGATAGATAGAGAAGGGAGGTATTTACCCTGGTTCTTCCAGTTTCCAGGTTCCACCCACTGTATGTGTATTTATACGTACGTGTGGCCACGTAAAGGATGTGAAAATGCGTTAGAAGCCCACAAGGTCCTTTCACTTGCACCTCCGCCGGTTCAATCATCTAGGCATGGTGCTGGTGTTTGGCATTCACACACAAATCTCCTATATTGATAGAATTCACAACGTCACCACATTAAATTACTGCTCCAGACAGATTTGGAAAGAGAACAGTAACGTGTTGGAGATGACACACCAGCAGAAGGGTTCCGAATACTCGCACAGGCTGCCTAATGAAAAGCCATCAAATCCTGTTTTACAGTTAAATTACTGTCTCCCCGGCTGGACTGCCAACAATTTTTCAGACTTCATTCTTGAAATTCCCATTGCAGCGTACTCCATAGAAACATTCATTCCACTCCTACAGCAAAACCCACGGTGAACAGTTAACAACCACTTTTCAAGCTTCCAGGAGGTGTAATAGCACCATGGCTTCACAGGGGAAACACAGTGTTTGTACTAACTGTTTTCCTCCTGTGCCTCCCACAGATAAGGGGTCACCTTGATGACTACATAAAATTGTTAAGCTGTGGCACACTTTCGTATTCTGGGAATATTACTGCTTTGTTCCCACCCAAGCAAGCTGTGATGTAACATTTATAAAACTGGTCCTGAGCTAGCAGACAGCTGCAGGAGGAAAACAGTTAATATGTTAATATGAATGTGGGAAAGGGGCTGCAGGCGGGCAGCATGATGACTGGGTAAAATAACTGTTTTGAACACATGCTGTAAGAACAACATTTGAAATGTCTTGTCTTTTTGTGTATAGTCCACTTTGTCTGCAAATGCTCCAAACCTCAGTCATACCCAGTACAGGAAATATCTACTAGTCAAACGTGGCTGTATCTTTTATGAAACCTAAGCTGTGTCAATATGCACTTAAGGCGAAGAAACAGAAACATGAAGCGCTCTCAGGCTCTGAAATCTTAGCCCCTCTGCCTCGGGACGGCAGAGTAACAAAATCTTTGCACAAGACCTGCAGACACCTGCGCGCAATACAGGCAAGCATGCACTCGGTTGATCACACAAACATGCAACAGTGGCGACAATGGGAGGAGACATCACAGGACGTGTTTGTTGATGTGATAACAGATAACAGCTGATGGCAGGATGATAACAGTATAGTGTGTATCGAATTACTTCAACAGCCTGTCAAAGCAGGAAGAAGCCTTGATGTAGGCTAAGTATGAACCCTAGTATTTGCACATAGCACATGACAAAGCTCACACAAAGCCTTTACTGAAGCCTCACAAAAAAACGGCAGATGATGCACACAGTGAACGTATCTTGGTGGAAAGGTGCATTTGGGGGAAACAAAGTTAAGTAAATAATACATATTTTATTTTAATTATAATATAATAATATTGATTATATATGACAATCTGTACCACATTATAAAAGGTCCTTTTAACGGCCTTTCACCTACTTATGCCACTGTAATATGACCCCTCTGATCACATTTAGCCAGGGCTGCCAACTATCTCTGTGAGAAGGAGTCATGGAGAGACAAAAAAGTTATTTGAGTCCTGGTGAGTTCTCAGGAACAGCAAGCGCTACAGTCAGGTCAAAGACACAAGTGTTGTACTTTTGCCACGCCATCACACTGGATATGAAAGGAAGCAATCAAGATGTAATTGAAGAGAAGACTTTCAGCTTCAATTCAAGGGGTTCGACAAAAATATCACTTTAACCATTGTTACACAAAGTCCCCCAGGCTCAAAAGTAATTGGACAAACTTACATAATTATATATATAGGTTTGTGGGTCTTTCTGTTCTCAGTTTTGTCTTCCTGGGTTGAGGTCAGGTGACTCCTTGTGGTAAACCCTCTGTATTTACATTCATGTAGGCGTGTCTTGATTGTAGACTTTGATAAAGATACGCCTACCACTGCAAGAATGTTGCTGACTTTGCTACATGTTGTGGTGGGCTTATTCTTCACCAGGGAAAGAATTCTGCGATCATCCACTCTAGTTGTCTTCTTTTTGGTGGTGCTCAGCTCACCAGTCCATTCTTTCTTGTTAACATTGTACCAAATGCTTGATTTGGCTACTCCTAAAGTTTCTGCTATCTGTCTGATAGGCTTGTCAGCCTAATGATGGCCTCCTTCACTTGCATCAACAAGAGCAACTGAAGGCGGCTGCAGTAAAAGCCTGGCAACGCATCTCCAAGGAGGAAACTCAGCATTTGGTGATGTCATCGGCTGCAAAGTATTTTCAGCCAAGTTTTAAAAATAAGCTGTATATTTATAATTCTTAGTTTGTCCAATTACTGCTGAGCCTCTGAAAATGGAAGACTTTGTATAAAAATGGCTGTAATTCCTAAACGGTCAATGTGATGTTTTTGAATTAAAGCTGAAAGTCTACTCTTCAGTCACATCTTGATTGCTTCGTTTCATATCTATTGTGATGGTGTACAGAGGCAAAAGTACAAAACCTGTGTCTTTGTCTAAATACTTATGGACCTGACTGTGTGTGACTGTTTTTCAGCCAAAGCCCACAGACTACGTCACTGACCTACAGTACAATGGCTCGTTTGTCAGCACACACCCCCCCCCCCAAACCTCCCAAATGTTTCTGTTACCATGTTAACAGGACGGGGGATATCGTTAAAAAACAGTGTGACCGTGTTTAAGTGACTTAGTCATGCCAGTGGTGAAGCACTTTGGTTGAACTCATCTGCCTGACACATTATTGTTATGTGAACACAGTGAGGAAGTCACACTCCTTTCCTGCCTTCACTGACCGCAGAATAACTTACAAGAATTTTCATTCGAGTGGAAAAAAACCTTGGACCTCAACATCTAAAGAGTATAGGTCAGAACAAAACATTTTCTACAGACTTTTAAAATATTATGGAGACACCTTATTGTCAATCTACCAGGCATTTATTTTATGGATGTTGTTGAAGACATTTCTTCTCCCAGTCTACACACAGATGTGCTGAAAATGACCCAGAGCCTACTGAGGATGCTTTCACACCTGTAGTTCAGTTCCTGTGGTCTGGACCAATGAAAGAAATGAGACACTGTTGCCTTTTAGTTCTGGTCCGGTTTGTGTTCACAGTGACTTATTACAAACAGAGCTGTAAACATGAAGCCATAGGGGCCGATAGGAAGGTCATTGATTGGGCAGTTCTGCCGCCTGCCATCCTGCATCGTCAGGCTACATGGACCAATGTGGGGAAATCAAATTCTGGTGACTGACATCAAGTCACGCTGCACTTCACTGAGCCTTACACTCCAGGTTTGACAGCTAATTAGAAAACACCTCTAAAGAAAACCTTTTCGACCTATTTCTTCTGACCAAGCAGGCTGAGCTCAAACCAAACTGCTGAGTGGACGCCCTGTGATCCTGACAGACTCTGTACTCCTCAATTGTGTAAATGTCTACTACAGTAAGTGGGGCGTACCCCCCTGCTCTACTAAACCATCTGAAGGGGGATGTGGCCTGGTCTTTGACAAGAGCAGCAAGCGCTTATTTGATGTGTTTTAGATCCTTTGTTCACACAAAAGGTGAGAGAAACTGTGAAAAAGGCTACATACAGACCCACACATACACAGTGAATCTTTTAAAGTCTGCAAGGTGTCCCAGCCAATAAGATTTGGCCATAAAGCTAGCTGACGAGGGAGACAGGGGCATTACAAGCCATAATATGCTGGGGCTGAATGCGCGCGCCCGCGCACACACACACACAAACCCTCTCAAATGCTAACACACAGGGGTGCCTCATCTCTCTTAGCCCTGTTCCACAGCGATGACTCAGCACACATCTCACCAGCTGCTTTCCAAATCACCACAATCAACACACAGCGTGCTTTATGCAACACACACACACACCATTACAATATGTGGAGCACAAATAGAACTGCACCTCCCTCTGATTTTTAGCCTCCACAATTGATACGAAACAAACATGAACACAAGTCGCACCTATTTGCTCACTTTGAAATCATTTTGACAAGACATTAAATGGTCCACTAGCCTGAGTGGTTAACTCAGAGGGCTGATCTCATCCACTTAGCATTCAACATCCATCCAGTGACCCTTCCACTCATCCTGTGTCTATGCAGACCATGTCTATATGGACGTCAATATCCTTATGTTAAGCTAATTAAGGCAATGCCAAATCAACTATTATTTGCGGCCGTTGTACGCATGATTAATTAGAACGTATAGAGTATTCCAGTTTGTCATATTATGAAAGGGAATTTCAGACATGTACTATACACATTAAACTATGACTCAGTCTGGGTCTTTAAGGCAAACTGCAACACATACAGCAGAGTTTTTGATTGACAACATGCTCCATCTTCTGTAACAGTCTACTTTCATACAGTAGCTAACACATTAACGTAGAGAAAGATCACACCACACTGATTTTTCAAAATCTGGACATATCTGCAAAGTTTTGCAAAAGATTCAACATGACAGAAAGGAATATTAGTTAAAAAAAAGGTCTGTGAGTAAATCACTTAATCAAAATATTGTTTTAATTAAAGTAAAGTTTATATTCAGATTGTAAAAATTCAGAGCTGCTGTGAATAGCGTCCACATGAAACCCCTTCTTTGTCCGACATATGACTTAAGTTGGCCTTGAGCCTTGCAGATGCTAGTCTGTGTGCTGCCTCTTTTCAGCCAGGAAATGATTGAGTCAGGCGTACCAAATGCAGTATCTGGACAGCTAGTGGATAGACTCAACTCCAGGTCCTGGAATACACCCTCCTCTGATTCACCACCGACTGTGGATTCCTAGGAAACACGGTCTGATCGGCATCAGCGTGACAGACACAGACGTGTACATCCCTCAGGCTGAGCGTCTGAAGAGTGGCATGCAGTTAAACTGTTCTAAGCGCACTGTACGTGTGTTTGGATGAGGTTCACTGAGTTTCCAGGTTGGACACAACTTTATGGTGTTTTCTATGATGGTTTTGAATGAGATCAAAATTAACTTTAACTTAATACGACTATAGACTAAACTACCGTTACTGGACAGCAGTTGTACTTCTGTTCTTTTATACCTCAGAAACTATGATCATGTTTGGGCCTGAATCATGGCCCATATATAAAATATAGAAGACCCCAGAATTCAGCACTTGAAATACAAATATTATTAAACTAAATAAATGATATCAGGTTTATTTTTCTGTGACTTTATTGTATTTCCAATCTGATGGTTGCTTTTCAACAATAATGAATGGATGGGAGATCTTTAATGAAAAATGTCCTCTCTCATTTGTCACTAGATAACTGAACAAGAATAATGTTTTTTGGCTGTAAAAACAATTCCAGATTTGGTTCTAAATCATTGTCATTCTTTTATATTAATTTTATGTAACTTGAGCCCAGCCAGGGCTTATGAGGTCTCTGTTTTGGATTTCACGGTCTGGATTTCGAGCATCACATTTTTCACCATGACTAGCAAAAAACCTCACCCTCTGGTATGAAGGACAGACCTTCAGCACTGCCAGCACACTGGCATTTGCATCCAGGCCCATACTTGACAGCTTTTAAGAAAACGCCAAATTAAATTTCAAACTCGAGCATAGTGGAGCCTTTAGTCCCTCTTCTAACACGCACAGCACTTCCAAAGTGTGTTAAGCTGAACTGCAAGCAGACAGAAAATGTGTGCTGTGTTCTCAGGCAGGGTACAGATGGTGAAGGTGCTGATTACTATGGTCACCAGGGAGAAAAGAGCTGGCAGGTCTGAAAGAGCCCTTTATACGTAGGTTTGAACTAGTTAGTTAACCCTCTTGTGAAACTCTTATCGGTATAACAAGCTGCACTAAACACAACTGAAAGCTTAGTCAGATCTCTTCCTAAGAAAGCAATTGTTTGTGTTGTTTATTACACCGTCACTCCTCTAGGATACCAGGGCTGGCTGCTTTGGCCTAATTACACACTGCAGTGTGCCAGGCATGACATAGTTCTAACAACCTGGACACAGATGCCCAATAAGGACGCCCTGTTCAGATATTATCTTTGACTGACTCTGATGGCCCAGTGCGAGTAACACAACACTGATAATAAATGGCAAAAACTAGGACTCAGAAGTTGAAACTGTATTGTCTCTGATGTTACCAGGAAGTTTTATATTTGACTGAACTGACCTGGCCCCAGTTTGTCCCTCCCACCATATGTTTTAATGGTGCAGCCGATGGGATATTCTTTCATCCAGATGGTTAGAGGAGTCTTGGAGGTTTTTGAAAATACCGTCCGAACACAGTGTTTTTCAAACATCACTGTTTAGTTATCTTTTAGAGAAATGGTTACCTCTGTGACCCGAACGTATGCCGACACATGAGAGGCACAAACTAGAGTGACCCTGATGGCCTAACCTCTGGGTTTTCAACCAGTGACATTGTGAGTTTGCACACGCCTGTTGGAATATGCCACCCAACGCAACATTATGCCCCTGTTATATGTATATTTTCAATGATTTTTAGAATTGTTAGTAGGATATATCCATTGTTGGTTTTGGTCTTTTAAAGAAGCGTATTGATATTAACACAAAGATAAAGTCTGGCATCTTAAAATCTAGTTACATGACTGTCAGCGTCAATTTTTGCTTTTCAAATGACAAGACAACAATGGGAATACTTAGGAAAATGTTTTCCCAACTCCGTTGTAAATAGCAGCTCCTTACAACGAGAGCACTGACCTGGGATCGCCTTTGGTTTCCCATGCTTTAACACTTATCTTAAATCTGAGAGATAAGGCTTGGCTTAACCCAGTAACAGGCAAACTCGCTGCCAGGGCCTTACATAATGCATAACCAGCTGCCATACAAGAGAAGGCTGACACCATGAATCATATTTACAGCTACAACATGACCAGGTCTGTTTGAAGATGATCTAATTCAGGAAATAAGGACACCATACAAACAAAGTTTCTGCCCTGGGGGGGGGGGGGGGTAGCTACCAGTGAAAGAAGCAGCTGAGAAAGTTATGAGGGGCACTCTTTTCCAAAACTCCCCCTTTAATGTATAACTGGGGTTTGTTTCATGCCCATTAAACCACACTGCATGCTGTTAAAGGGAACTAAAGGCCATAACAGATGTATGTGTGTGTCTTCGTTCATCTGTGCGGCAAAACTACATGTTTCAGTATGTCTGAATGGAGACTATAGCCAGCGATGATATCGTGCTGATATCGCATCGGCAAAGGATGAATCATGAAATGACTTCAGGGAAATGTTAGCGAGACAAGACCTTCGGATATAACAAAGCGGATTAGTGTCAAAGCCATGAAGGGACGGGGGTCAGTGGGCTGGATCTGTAAACAGCTGATCCAGCCTCACATATCAGCCTTTCTATCGGCGACGGAAAGACAGAATATTAGCGACCCGGGCCAGACCTGCCACACACACACCACACGACATGATCTAAACTGCAGGTGTTCCATGAACTTGGTTAACCCCATGACGAAATCACAAAGGGCTAACTGGTCATGTTTTGGTCCAAGCAGCTGGTCAAAGTTACCTGATAAGGGGGCGGTGGCTCCTGGTCGGGGTCAGCACCGTCCCCGTAGCTGGCCCGGTCCGACTGAGACTCGTGTAGCAAAGAAATATCATCGGAGGTCGGAGATTTCAGACAGTTTCCCATCTCCGTCCTCTTCGGTCAGACTCTCCCGTCTCTCGGTGTCGCTTTGCTAACGTAAAACAGCGGGATTTAACGGGCCACTGTCGCAGATAATGTCAGCGGATGAGAAGGCGTCGAGAGGGCGTTTTTCCATACACAGCTGATGAACGTCCTCTCCCAGACGACGGGAGGGTGCACAGTTCAACAACAACAACAACAACAACACATCCCTCAGCTAGCAGCTAGCAACACAAAGAGCTAGCCTGCTAGCAGCAGCTAACACACACAGGAGCGCATCTACTCGGTTGGCTAGAAAAATCACGACTGAAACCTCACTGAATTTTATATTTGCAGTGACTGAAAGGGGAATAAAATATCGAAAATACAGATAACCGTCATTCAATGTGGCAAATCTAACCGCAGACTGCAACCTCCCTGGGCTGCCAGGGACTTTCCAGTTTGCAGCTGCCGAACAACCAACAAAAGGTGGTGATGTAGCGAGAGGAAGCACCGCCCCGTGATCAAAGGGGCCAATGAGCTTTCGACTACAGCCGGGAAGCCCTTATTCACAGCCAATCAGATGGTGATCAAAGTGCCCTTTGCTACAAACGTAAACACGGGGCTAAAATTGTCGTTATTACGATTTCAGGGTAGTTTTGCTCCGACCAGTACTGACCTCAACATACTACACGATCACCGATAAATGTACGGTTCCGTTACTGGTCCATTTAAGCAATCTTTGTTTATTTTCAATTGAATATGATGCGTTTTCCAACACCCCTTGTAATCTTGTCCGTGGCTGCCATTGTCTTGCATATCAAGATGACACGACATTACTGTATCTGGTGGATTAGATCACACTTAATGAGAACAACGGGTGCAAAGATGTGCATGCATGCATTGCCTCGTTGTTCTCTAAATAATAGCACTCTGTACTATACACATTGTATTTTGTGGTTGCTTGTGGTGCACAACGGACAAAAAAGACAACACAAAATGGGATGCTTTTTTTTTAGTTGCGTATCATCATTTCATCTTAAATTACAATGGAAACATTCTTTATGTACAGGAATGTCATTCTGCTTAGTGGTAGCCGTGCCCAGTAAAATATGCTGACCGTAAACATCACAATAAATAAATTTGTTTAGTTTCTTTCAGATATCGCTGGAAAACCAAAAGAAAAATAAGCTTAATTCATTATTAGAAAACAAAATACGACTTGTTTTTGGAATAGTGATTTGGAATATTCACAACTGCTGTTAAAACAACATTGAATGTAAATTTCCTCCACCATTAAAAAAACATTGAAATTGATTCTTAGTCATAGTCTTGAATCCCAAACTTTACTCTAACCATGAATAAATCAGCAGTGGTCTAATTGCAATGACACCATCTGAGTTTCTAGGTTTTGGACACACTGTTGCTGGGACACAGCCCTTCAAATAACTTCACTACCAACACAATTATAGTTGACCCATTTCTGTCTGATCATTTAATTCATAACAAATATTTGTTCCTGTACAGATTATTATTCGACACAGAGTCGTGGTTATGATGTTCAAGTTCTTCTATATATGGTATCAAGCAGGGCTGATGTAGGAGCAGCAGAGGATGTTCACAAAGCAGGAAGACTGTGGTGGTTTCCATTTAGACCTCACTAAAGATGAAACAGGCGGCCAAGCAAGCAGTCCTTCGCTGCTCGGCATGAATGACCTGTTTGTTCAAGCTCAAGTACTGTTGGAGCCTGTCCCACACACCAGGAGGAGAAAAGGAGGGAGTCTGCCTTTCTAAAAGACACATTCATCTGTCCTCTTAAAACGGGACAATTTGTGTAAGAATGCCATTTACAGTATATAAATGTAAAGAACAGCTTTCACTGCAACACAGATTTTTTTTTACTCTGGAGAGTTTGCAAGGCTGGCTGATTTGCATAGCTCTGTGCAAAAGTCATTAAATGTAACTGTAAATACATCAGGATTGCAGGTTTGATCATTCCTTCAGAAGGAAACTGAAAGAAAGTACTACGCATGAATACATTTGTGTCTTCCAATGGTTCAACAGATATCAAGGAAAGGAAGAAAATAAACAATAAAACGTTCACTCCCTCTGGGAAATACAATGAAGCAAAGCTTATGTAGTGTAAAAGTGAATCCAACATATAAAGAATTTCTATCTAATTAGGTCATATTGGTTTTGATCAGAAAGATAGGTGAAATCTGTCAACCAAAATGTATCAAATGACACAGTACAAAACAGTCTCATAGTCCTCATGGACTATGTGGTGATTTGCATATGACTTGATGTCAAATTATGTCAACACAGTCACCCCCATCTACTCAACTAATTTTATCAATAACCTCTAATTTACATAAAATTAAAAGTGGGCGAGCTTTATAGGAACTAGGTCAAATTGTGCTGCTGGCCAGGTGGAGTTAGTGTCAGTAATTATATGGGGGCTGTTTGGTACTCTGGCTCCATCAGCTCCAACGCTACTACCCTGAAATGGGCACATATTTATCCTGGTGTAGCAGTGGAGGTAATCGGCAGTATATACTACACAAATATGACCTTGTTTTCTACCCTAGTGTGCCCCTTATGGGTGGCCACAGTGCTAGATAAACAAGCCTGCTAGAAGCAATGTTTCATAAATATAGGCACATTTCTCAACTTGTCTGTATTTCAAATCACAAGAGGAGTTGGAGTTCAACAATATAACTCCGGAAGAGGGTGTAGCAGACCTACCTAACCCAGTCAGGGCTACAAAGAGCTGCAGTCGCCTGTAAGGGTGGCACACACAAGCAAATCAATCATTTCTCTTCCCCTACCCTCCTGATAAAAAATAAAATAATCCTCCTGAATGGGCTGGGCTGAGTGTTGCATTTGGGACTGTGGAAACAGAAAGCTGTCTCAGCTCTAGTGTGCCCTGCTCTGTCTGTTATGGGCTCGAGGGAACATGGGTGTTGTTCTCCCCCGGGCCCTTGGCCTTGTGTAGAGCAGCCTGAATACGGAAGTGTGTCCGTGATTCCATCGAGTAGTTTTTGTAATTTTGTCTGAAACAGAGCAAACAGAGTCACTTACAATCACATCAGGGGCAAATCTCAATCTAAATTCTTATTTCACACATGGGCATTGTATTAAAACCAGAAATCAAAAATAAATTTTACAATTTACACAGAAGCCAAAGCAAACCTTCTTGTGGCATTTTTCATTTAAAAAACAATGTCAAAAGTGATGACTTGTAGTTATACAATGTGAAAAAATACAAGGCACATTAAATATTTAATTTAACTGCAGCACAGAAGTGGAGAATCTTTCATTTAAAAATCTTCTTCATGAGTAGAGATGATTTGAATATGTTTTGCTGTTTGAAAGACTTACTTTGCTGTTTCTAGGAGTTTGATAGCTTCGTCTTTTCTGCCTTGCTCCAGACACAGCAGGCCGTGCTCCAGCAGGGCATTAGGAACCAGGTAGTGGTCATACTTGATCTGAGTCTCACTGCAGATAATGTCAAAACACAGTGGTTACAACATGTGTGGAGGTCACTATGAAGTCAGAAGTCAGTATGATCAAACATTCCCTTCAACTGTTTGGCTGTTTTTCAAAACCAAACTGCCTTTATTCACTAGAGGAGCACAACAAATAAAATCGGGCTAATTGGTGATGACACACTGCCAGAAACGAGAGCATATCTGTTTTTCTTTGGTTAATCATGCACACGCTACATGTCTATGCACATTACTGAGAGAGGCTTACTTGCAGAGGATGAGGGTAAAGTAGTGTTCAGCCTCCTCTTGGTGCCCCAGGTGTTTGAGACACAGTCCCTTCAAGAGGCTCAGCAGACACTGATCATCTATGGAGAACTCAGTCTCTGACAAACACACAACAGGACAGTTAGGACCCAACAGATTACAAAATAGGTACAGTAATTCTGGACAAATTTTTAAAATGATTACATCTACAAATTATATCATTCTGTAACATGGTCCCAATGAATTTAGCACAATTATAGCATCTAAAATAAATGCAATCCACTGTAGCATATTAATATCAAAAGAAAATAAAATTAGAATTTTAATCAATTTGAATGATCCTCTTGGCTCTGGCAAATCATTTTACATACTTGGGCTGCTCTCGAGTTTAGCCTGTTCCTCATGCAGGGTTTGCAACATCCCTTCAGTCAGGTCTTTGTGTTTGCCAATGACTGTATAGCCGTTCCAGATGTACATCATCTCCTAGACGACACACAAACCGTACAAAACCAAAAGTCAGAGAATTTTCATTGATACAGTTGAACATAAAAAGTATTTTCTCTGTGACAAACCTCAGCTCGCCTCAGGTTATTTTTGTAACACTAGTTCTAAGAGCCCAGATAGAGGTCTCCAACTGCTCTGAATGCTGACTGGTTCAGCCAATCAAGACAAAGCCACCAAACCCTGCGAGTGTAGGTTGTATACAATAAATGCCTATGGGATCTTAATCCAGCCGCCACGTCAACAACTCAAGGAGTAGCAGAATGGCAAAGTTAAAGAGCTCCACCTTTGCGCATAGAGCTAGTTTTACTAGGTTTTCTATTTCATACAGGCTCTAACAAGAAGTAGAGCCTGATGCTTGTATCCCCTGCCACGGGTCTCGGCACATGGACGCAGGTGGGGGGCCATATCCTACTCCTACAGTTTCTGATCCACCCCAGCTAGATGATAGACTTGTGAAATGCCATGATATGGCCATTTAGAATTGTTCTCTGTCAACCTTCCACAGCCTTTGTTGCAGGGTAAAATAACTGTGAAACACAACAAATGTTATGTTTTGTAATGCTGGTTCTGTGAGCACAGAGTTACCTGTTTAACTCATCACCCTGCTGCTTTTATTTGCTGATGTTGTGGATAGCAGGTTAGAATACAACAGCTATTTATACATTTGGTGTGTTCCATCCCGATTCGTCCAACCAGCACATGCAAATTGTTGCCTTACAGAGCTAGTTATAGGGAAAAGCCTGTCTGAAACAAAGCAATTAATTCCCCCAATATTCTTGATCCAGGTACTAAAGAAACACTGTAGTAACAGTGTAAAAATCCAGCCATGCTACAAGTAAAGCAGTGCAACGTGACAAATACCCTCGTCCAGTACTGACCAGTGGAGGAGCAGGAAGAGGAATGGGGTTTTCTGCGAGGTAGCGACGGGCTTTCCTGATAGCAAATTTCTCTGTTGGTAAGGATTTTCCCGCTATTTTCTGCTTCAGCCCTGGGACCTGCCTGCAATATAATAAAGTATACACATGCATATCAGCAGTATGGAGAAAATATGTCACACATACGTTTAGAGTAATTACACACCTCAAAGAATGTTTAAAAAGGTCCAATCAAATGTTCAATTAGTGGAGCATTTTTGAAGCTGTGTATATCAATAAAACACTTGTACAACTCTGTGCAATTCTTGCTATGTAATCCCTCTGATAGAAATCACATTTCCTATATTAGTTCATATTTCCTACCAAAGACCGTTTCTTCACATAAGAAACTATCATATAATACTGCATATACTGTAACTCTCATATTGCATCATTTCTGTTTCACTCTGGGTGCATCGAATAGCTTCAGTGGTGCTTAAGTTCTTAGTTCATACCTGAACAGAGTGAACGCAGTCTGCCCGAAGGTTTGACAATCATCCGCAGTCAGCATGCTGAGGTAAGCTGCTTTCATATACACGTAGGTAGCCTGAGGGAAGAAAATAGTGGTTACTACTGCAATCCCATCTTTCATTTTTAAATGAGATCAGGAGAGAAAAAACAACTGTGTGGCGTTTAGAGACTCAGAGCATGGCTACATTCTTAGTTTTTAGTTTGGTTACAGGAAAATGCCTGGGGCCTGGGAACGCCTTGGGGTCCCCCGGGATGAGCTAGAAAGCGTTGCTGGGGAGAGGGACGTGTGGATAACCCTGCTTAGCCTGCTGCCTCCGCGACCCCGCCCCGGATAAGCGGTGGAAAATGGATGGATGGATGGATACAGGACAATGGACAGAGAAGGGGGGGGGGCACTGTGTTTGAACTGGGTAGCAATTTCTGTATATGGCATGCATCATAAACACTAGGCCACCACAACACCCCCGGTCGTGGTGACTTTCATGTTGGAAAGATGACATGTTTCTCTATGAGCTCAGAAAAGGATGACTACATTTCTCTTCAAGTAAACTACTTTAAATTTGATAAATCAAAAACATTTAAAAGACAAAGTAAAAGTAAGGTTGTGTTCTTATTTTTTTGAAAGGCTGACTGACTGACTCTAATGGCTACTCATCAACGGAGGTGTGCTGTGGTCCTTAAGCAGCTCTGCTTTTGTCAGGAATTTCTGATATTTGCCGATTTGAAATCAAAAGGTACCACTCATTTCTAAGAAACTCAACTACAGCTGCTTTTGCCTATTTTGGTCTTCCTCATTATTTATAGAACATATTCAAATGCCACACTACATGGCCCCACCTTGGACCAGGAGTTCTCCTTGCTGAGCAGGTCAGCGTAGAAGTAGGCCATCTTCCAGTTCCTCTTGTATGTGAAGCACCACATCAGCTCCCAGTAACACATGTGGTGGAACTGCTTCCACTGCTGCTGAGCCTCACAACACTCCTCAAAATGCTTGATGGCCTGGAAACATACAACCCACTGAGAATCTCACTTTCATATTCAGTGTGAATGTTAATATGTGATGAGAAACTCAGTACAAATCATGTTTGAATGGGTCAGTGATTGAAGAAAATAGATTTATGACATGATTTAGTGTTCTAAATATGAAGGCAGAGTTTACTTGTCGTGGCTTCTTTAATTTAATTTGGTTCAGGACGTGTGTGATAATTAGTGTTAAGCATTATGTGCAGAGGACACAGAGATCTCAACTTAAAACTTTTTGTATACTTTATCAATCGATGAGGACAAAGTCAATTGGTGGATGTTAAAATTGGAAGAAGTGACCTGAACTCAAAGTGTATAGACAAATATGTTTTGTCTTCATTACATGTTAAGATGTTGTGTGTTGCTACTGCCATATTTTAGAAACAATCAAAGACATACAGTGTTAGTATGTGGGAGGCGTTTCATATCAGCTTCATCACGCTATTCCCCTCTAAGTTATAGAATTTCTTGAGAACTAAAATTTATCAAAGTTTAATATGTCTCTGGTCAGACACAGATTCAATTTCACATCTGATCCAGTGTTAAATATGTTAAGTCATCGATTCCACTGGAGCAAGACACAATTTGTAACTTTGAAAATACAGTACATATGCAATCTAGTCTGAACGCTGTAGCAGTAGCAAGTATTTGTGTTAAATTGACTGAAAGAAGGAAGAAAATGCAGCACTCGAACATGTTTCTGTGTGTGGCTGACGAAGCAATGTCTGTTTTGCAAGAAAAAGCCAAATGTACCATTCAGTGAGCATTTGGGGATCATTTGTAAACAATTACCATGACCAAGAAAGAACTACGTCATTAGTCACCAAGTCACGTATTAATAAAGAGGGGTTTGGTGTAGCGACTAAAACTGTCGAAACAAGAGTCCTCTGTAAAAAGATGACCATATCATTTAATAGACTCATGCACTCACAAAAACAGACAGACATATAGAAATGTGTAACGGTGTGGTGCATAAAAATTAAACAAGTTCCACATGAACAGTGCAGTGTTGAATGTGGGTTTGTTTTGTTTTGGGGAGTATATAAATGATGGACGGGACGCTCACATCATCCAAGTTGCCTTTGATCACCTCTATTCGACCAGCGAAGAACAAAAAGATGGATCCCTGGGAGAAACACAACCCACAGTTTGTTTGACACTTCTAAATATGCAGACGATGTTTTAAAAAAACACATTTAATCTCGGCAAACCTTAGGATATCTTCTGAGATATGGCTGCAGCAGTTTCTCTGCATCTTCAACGTCGCCTTCTCCAGTGCCTGCGAGAGACAAACAGAAGAAAGCCAGCTAAGAACCTTGTCTGTTTTTGTGGTTGGTTGCAGCAGCATGTGTGTCTGTGCTCACCTAGTATGAAGCTCATGAAGGTATGATAACAGAGCAGCAGCATGTTACATAGGAAGGACCTGAATGTGCTTTCTGAAGAGCCCTCCTGAAGCTGCTGAAGACCAAACTCCTGCATGAACACACACACAGAAATACACCCACATAGACATGCAGAGGTGAGCTCAGAACACACTAATGCATTTTGGAGACATTTCCTGTGCAGGAAAACCACAGAGGTAAGAACTATATTATATTTTGTTTTTTTTTTTACTTTTAGGTATCAAATCTTAACAGATAGGTTTGTGTGCAAAGTATGCAAGTATATAATGCAACATACACAGGTTGTGCAAATTCAGTGTATCAAGATCATGTCAGGATATCTGAGACTCCAAATGTCTATTTTTTTTTTTTTGCAAGTGGAAAATCCTGATTAACATCACTTTTCTAAAACTATTCTTTCAGCACAGCATGTAGCAATAGGAAGTCATGATTGAGAGAAATGGTACAGTCATTAGTTTATTCTGATCAAAACAATTTTAAGTCACTAACCCAACAAGTTGAACAATTGTAAAAGTTTCACTAACAGTGTCAGGTTCTGCCCTGTAAACTCGGTAGTAGTCATAAGAGTTTGGCCACAAATCACAGGCAGGATTTACTGTGAATTAACCAGTGAAACTGTAACAGCAGATACCGTTGAGTCAGCCACATTCACTTTTCATTGTTAACAGCAGACCCAGTACTTCACACAGCACAGATCAATCCATCCTCTGTCAAACAGCTCTAACTCGACCCAGCTGCTCTCACCTTATTACCAGAGAAACCGACAAACTCCAGCAGCTTGAGAGTCCGCGTGGGCAACATGGAAATCATCTGCAGGAAGTAGACAAGCGGTGCAATTCAAAGGCTAGCAGCTGGAATCATTTCACCAGAGGACTCCATTAAATTACAGGTGTTTTCCAACCAACAATAAGTGAAAGTGAAACAGGCGAACAATAAAAGGAACATGTGCAAAATATCTAGTAGCCCTAGATCATTTCTGTGCTTCACTTTACTTATTTTATACTTCTCTTACTGACAATTAATTGGACAATATTTTTTTTATAACTATTATTTTGAAAATCAGGAGTGAATAAGATTAGACTGTGCATGCAAAGAGTGTTTTTTCATTCTTTAGATGCTCCTACATAAAAACAACATGTGATTAGATATAATCAATACACACTGATCAATCGTTGCTGGCAGAGGAGCACTAATCTCACACACACTGCCTTTCTGCATGTTAATTTAGATTATAGATACTCTAAAACTGTGTTCATCTTTTGCTTTGTGCTTTTTGTTTAATTATGAGCATCTTACGCATCCCCCAAAAAATGTAAGGCAACAAGTAGTTTTCAATCTTTTGTAACTTTAGTTCAGGCTTGATACTTTCTGGAAGTTATTTGTCCCACAATCCTTTGATGTAAACAACTGTTCTCTGACCCATGTATGATTACAAATGCAAACAGCCTTCTACTTACTAGATTAAAGGCTCCTACTCCCAGTTTAACACCACCCTCAAAATGCCCATGGTTGTCACCATGAGTGTATCCAGAGGACTGGAGCATCGTGTGAAGCTCTCTGTAAATATAAAAGATAAAGGAAGCAGATTAAGAGGGTTTCAGAAGGCAATGAGGAAGATAGAAAAAGTGAGAAACAAAAGAAATGGTCTAATAACACAAGCATGGTGAGATGAGAATAAGGCTAATCTGGATTTAAGACTCTCACTTGTATGTCTGGTAGCTGTTCCTCACTTTGATTCCCCCTTTGATGAAACTGATCATGTTTTCATCCTGAACAGAGAAGGAGCACAGGAGAGGTAAGAGAAGGAAGAGAAACAGAGAATGAGTTTAAATAAATGTAAGCGTGGTGGCAGATTCAGTAGCAGGTTATCTGGGCCACTGCAGACCTGAAGGAAGGTGAGGGCTGCCCTCTGCAGCAGGCACTCGGCATAGCAGACTTCCGCATGAAGTTCCTCTGAGGACAAAGTTTACTGTTATCTTCAGTCAGACAGCCTGAAAGCTGCAGCATAATGGCCAAACACACTACACACACACACACACACACACACACACACAGATACACACGCACACACACACACACACACACACACATGCAAATACAGAAATTTAACATGAGTGCACGCACACACACGCACACACACACCAGAAGCAAAGATTCAAACTAGTGGCCACACAGGTTCACATGCATCCACATTCAAGTACCCACCCATGCAACATGTGTTTTTAAGAGTAACAGTGGCACATGTGACTCATCAATACAGGACTTTACCGACCTTCTGTAAAGCTTTTGGAGAAACTTGACTTCTTGCGGTGCCTGATTGAAGAAAAGCACAAAACCAAAACCAAAAAAAAACATCAGCAATCAGTGCGCTCGTTCCACTGAAAATCCTCGGGATTGTTTTTCAGTAGCACTGCACTGTCCCGCATTTCTTTGCTTATCGTGTTTCTATGCAAATCACTGACTCAGCCTCTTTCCAGTAGAGACAGAATGCTGAGCTGCTGCCGGATGAAGTTACCACAAGGTTCTGACTGTGCAATAAATGTCCTCTATAACAGTCACAACGCTGAAATGGAAAACTGCAGCTCTGACCTCAGATCGGTGTTCTGAAGAAGAGTGTGTGTTTATCTGGGTGAGATAACGAGATCTACGGTTAGTTCAGCTCCGAGTCATGACAGATTCTCACAGTGGCTGCAGGACAAATTCCGACAGACATTTGTGACATTCCTTCAGAGCAGTGAGTGTGGATGATCACAGCGTGTTGTCTGGTTTTGGTGTATGATGCTAGTAATGGGAACAAGTGTTCAAAAGATACATTATGATGTGTCTAAATTAGCAGTTTGAGTCCTGGTCAAGCTTACCTTTATCACTTCATCACTAAAACCGAACTTTTAGTTTCTAAACTGGCTTGTCTCTAAACCGCCGCTGCAGCTGACTAAAGAGGAACTAACAAAAGGCCCTGTCACAGTTTATCAGCAGGGTCATCGGGGCATTATTTAACCCTGGTGTTATAGGGAAAGTCCTACCGCTGACAGAGAGCCTGGGCCTCCTTCATGGTGTTCCCTGCAGCCATTATGTGTTGGGGTTCAAAGGTCATCATGGCCTGCATCTCCAGGATGGTGGCATAGGTCAGAGCGTGGTACATGCTGTCTTTGGTTCTGTAAAAAGAAAAGACAACACCAAATATTTCCTTTCAGTTATATTGCACCGGCCGTGAAACTGAAAGAGGAATTTATAAACGACATATTGATTCAGATGGATCCTGTGTGGTTTCTGGTGTGCTAAGAGAGAAGTTGAACAGGTGAGAAAAGCATTTCGTTTGCTGTACAAATGAGATGAAAATCTGTAGATAAACAATTCCTGAAGACGACTGAATACTTGGAAGAATAAAGACACACCGATACACAGAAAAGAGCAGAAATAACAGTTAATGTCTATTTATATCTGGGGCTGTTGGTGTTTCACATCACACCCTGTGTTTTACAAGAGTTCTTGCAGGTTGCAAAGTGATGAATAAGTGTTCGAGGTCACGTGCATTTTTCTAGATGTACTTGTTGTTCCAGTTAAAAATGCTTGTCATTCCAGTTAGAAAGCCATTATTTTATCTAATTGCTTTTAAAAAAGAACAACATCAGGCTTTGCCATTAACATGCTGTCCTACGGCATTCACATTTGATGCTTTAGATAGCTTTATATAAATTCAGTTTTTTACATACTGTATGTATTGTATGTTTGTGCATGTATTACACACCTGCACAGCCACAAACATAAAGGCAGAGGTGTGTAGAGAGGAATGCTGTCAGTCTGCATGGCTGATATTCCACTGCTGTTCACCACAGACTGACTGGTGAGACCAGCCTCTGTGATGTTACTCTGACCTCCGGCCAGTCGTCTATCATGGACACTGGAAACTAAATTTGCATCAACAAGTGTTTTTTTAACTCATGGAAACAGAGCACAAAGACACACCGCCATGTTAATCCTGTTTACCTTTACATTTATTATTGGATATATTTGATGAACTAAAAGACTTATAGATACATTATAGAGAAGGAGGAGCAGACAGAGATGTGGTATCGTGACTTGTGATGTGACCTTTAGCCTGTCAGGGACATAAAACTGCAGCAACAAATCGGGGCTTTACTAGTAGACAGAGAGCGTTCGCTGAGCTTCAACTCTTCCCCCTAAAGGAATTAATATTATTAATTAGAATCCAGTGACCAATCAGTTAACAAGAACCAGCTCAGTAACAACCAGGAAGCAACAGCAGAGTCGGCGATGGTGGCAGTACAGACTGAGAAGCAGAGATTTGCCTGCCTTACATTTCCATTGAGTCAAGCTTATGTAAGACGGCAGCCCAAACTCAAGCTGAGAAACCTTTCGAGCTGGAGCTGTGAGGTCAATTGAATTGCTTGTAGCTGTGCTGAAAGTGGCTGGGAATTCCAAATATTTCACAGCAGTCAGATATTTTTCAATCAGCATCACGTGAGAGCTCAGGGACACAAAGGTCTTCACTTTCTGACAGCACTGAAGTCATGTCCTCCCACATATATTTCACAACACCGCTCCATGATGCAAGGGAAGAGTTGTGTTGTATGTCTGCATGCACGCCGTGTATACACACCTGCATGCGTTAGCAACAATCAGGAAGTGCAGAAATGGCGACAGCATCTCTGCGTGCAAAACAGTTTATTTCTGTCAAAATACATCATAGCTCTCAGTGGGAAATTAGCAGCTACGTTCCGAAATTAAACATGAATACTGATACCTTTTCACGGAAAGGACACGGACACAGCTCATTGGGAACAACGTCACAAGTTGCTGTATTGTAGATGTCCCTGCTACAGCTGTGAGGAATGGGGCAGGACAGCAAGATGGGAGGATAATCTTGCACTGTTTTGGCTGTACTTGGTCTGGTGGCATGTTTGAACAGAGAGTTGGCAAATAAAACTAAGCTTGCAGTCGGGTATCTGTGGGATCTGGAGGCTGATCAAGAAAACTTGAATGGCTTCTTAGCAGGCATGTTTCTACAATGTTGTAGATAAGTCTGTAGTGGCTCTTTGACTATGAGAAACATAACACCTGGCCTGGGCCTCAAATAACAGAGCCCTATTACAGAGTAGCAGTTTAAAGAAATAGCTCTGCTTATAGGGTTATATAACGTGGTCACCCACTGGTAGTGATATTGATGCATGGACACTAGCTCAGACTACACAACCTCTGCTCAGAAATAATAAATCAAGAGGGCATCCTGTAATACTGAAATTAACCACAGCAAATAGGGCCAGGTGATAAAAAACATTTCCATCACACAAGAAAACATCTTTAATACATTTTTGATGGTTGATTGTCTTCACAGACCTCCTCTGTAACAGCTGTCTTATTTGTTCAACAGTGATGATGCTATGCAATAGCTATGATGCAGTTCTCCAAACCCAGCTTCTGTCAGACCCATGAATATCATTACATTACATCCATTGGTCAGACACTTTTGTCCAAAAGGAACTCAAAAAAACAGTACATCATGAGGAGCAATTTGTGGTTCAGTGAATGAGAGTCTTGCACAAAGAGACTTCTGCGTGTAATGAACGACCAGCTTTGCCATAAATAGCCGGCATAGTCGACCAACTGAGCTAGAGGTGCCCCTCTCCCTTGCAAACGAGTAATTCAACCAGCCAATGTATGTCAAAAAAGCTGAACTAACCCTTTAAGACCAAGGCGATCCAAAAGATTCAACATCCCTCAATATTCTAAAATATCTAATTCACACGTTGCATCATGACGTTAAGATTCCCAGTCCCACATCGTCTACGATGTGGAGAACTACGCAGGCTGCGTGTCGCAGGCCGCAGTTTCCTTCCACAGTCACACACACGAGCGTGGCAGCCCGGCGGATTTGAGACGGTAAACTGCCCATATGTATGAGTATAAGTGCATTAACCCTGTTTTCCTCCAAATGCATGCTGGGATATGCTCCAGCTGCCACTGACCATAAGCAGCAAAGCAAAGTAGAGGTAAAAGTAATGGACATACAGTATGATTGATTAAAGTACATCCAGAGTATGTCCAGTATTTGAGTTTCAGTGCGCGTGTGTGTGCTGCAGAGGCTCTAGTATACCGTCGTCCCACCTGACTGCGTCACAACACAGCTGGGGGAAGGGGAAAGGGCACACAGATCACCGAAGGAGACAACTGGAAAGCACACGTGGACTAAAGCAGAGGACAGACCAACACAGAGGAGGACGAGGAAAGCTTCTGCTGGTGTTTCACATCCTCACGGCTGCTTGTTCCCAAAGTCTTTCGTAGCATCTCTCTCACAAGGCAGCACCTGTCATCACGCCTTACATAATATTACGTAAGTGTGAGACCTCACCAAACCCGTTTCTCTGAGCACCAAACGGGAAACTTCAGAGAAGGTTGTGGGTGTCATGGGGTTTTGCAGAAACCCTTCAAAATAAAGCCCTGCCTCAATTTGATTTAAGTGCTGCATTCATGTGTAAAACAACTTTAATTTGACTTGCATCCTTAATGTGAAGTGAATTATTTTGTTAAAACTAGGGGGAGGATGGATGGATGGACACGGCAATTCTTTCACAACAAAAACAAACATCCACATACTAAAGAAGGACATTTAGTGAGCAAAGAACGCTGTAATACCTGGCCAGATCACCATGGAGCCCCTGATTATTATAGGATAGACTTGTCTTATCTCTTAAGTTTCAGTCTGCACTGATTTTTGTCGTGGTGCATGTGTCAAATCCAACCACCTGGGCTCAAAACAGCTACAAACATGTACATATTTGCAACTACTGTTTGTTCAGGTGCTCTTCAGTGACAGGAAAAGTCAGACATACCACACACAGAGCTGCGAGAATAATATTGAGACATAAATGAGGACAGTCGCTGAACTGGTGTGGATTTAGACAGATTTTCCTTCAGGATTTAATATTATATATATATATTAAATATGTAGTATTCCACAAATCCAGATTAAAAAACTAAAGCATATTATGATTATGGCAACAGGACAGTCACTTGGCAACAGAGTATTTATGCAATGTTGCAATGAAAGTCTCCATAATTTAGTTTGAGCTATAAATCAAACAAATTACACCACTGTAAACCTTTTCTGGCACTTACAGAGCTAAACACACCAGACTGACAATGGCTGCCAATCTAGCCAATAGTACAACATAACAACAAGAAAGTACAGGCTGACAGGAGGCTGTTCTTCTGTCTCGGTGTCACTGAAAAGAAGAAACTAGGTCTAGGGAGTGGCCAACAGCCCCACAAAAGAAATGGAGGGTGGAGGATAAAAACTACAGTGTGATAAAGGTTCCGATAACAGAGGAGAGGACGAGCAGTGAATGATGGCGTAACTTGATGACACGGAGTTAGAACACAAAACTAGAGGCAGGATGTGAGCCCAGAGAGGGAGTTTGTGTTTGTCATTGTGATTCAAACCAGCATGTCAGTCATGTAAAACCTACGGGCATAAAATTATATAACCAGCATCAGCAGCAAACAAAAAGTTCCTTTAGCCCTCCCTGATGTACACTAATATCTGTTTCTGTTACTGTGCCAAGGACTGGGTATTCAAACTTTAAATGTATTGCTTGTGAACTGATTTAGGAAGTAGAATTGAAAGCATCACAAATACTCTTACTGTCATTGTAACGCTCACAATTTACAGTGAGGTTTTCCTCACTATTGGACATTTTTATTGAGCAAATAAATGTATCTAACTGCTTTTAGGAAGGCAGACTGTCATCAGCAAACGTTAAACAGCAAACAATTTCATTTATAAGCTGAGGAAACTTGCTGTGAATCAACAAGCACAGGTGTTACTAATATCATTGTCCCAGTGACCCACGACAGTGTGATGCTGAGCCGGCATGAACAATACCGGGAGCCTGAAACTGAATTAGCTAAATGGAATGCAGCCATTGTTAATTTAACTTTTTTTACACCTGTGCGATTCCTACTGTGACATGTCAAAGTGTTTTCTGTGAAAAAGGCCTATTGCGTGTGAATGCAGTTTCCTGAGAGTGCAAACACACCTAAAAATACAGTCACCTGCATGTATAACATCAGCTGTTTGTCTCTAATTCATCATATTTGTCCTTGAAAGCACACAGCCAGGTGGGCAGGAGCTCGACTAGAGCTGAGAACAGCAGCTTAGCATGTGGATCGGGCTGTTCTACCTGCATCTGAGCTTGGCCTGTGCCTCCTCAAAGTGGTTTCTGAGGAACAGATCCAGGGCAGCCATGCAGTCCTCCAGTGCCAGCGACAGGTCTGAGCGCAAACATCTGCAGAACCAAAACAAACACAGAATCTTGATGAGAGAAGAAAAAGAGTGCTGGAAATACATTATTATCTAATAAATAAGCCACGTTTGAGCAGTTCTGATCTCTTAAAATACCAATACGGAGCAAAAATCAAAAGGGACATAAATGATTCTGCTCAAAAAGTCAATCAAGTGAATTACAATTTCACCTCCAAAACAGATCCACATCTCCTTACTCTGTTCTGCCACCACTCTTGTCTCTCTCACTACTGCAGTGACCCTGTTCTCGCTTACAGCAACAAAAGGCAGTCTCCAAATACTGGCCTACAACAGAGAATGGGATCTTGATATTGTCTCATGTTAACTTTCATATTCCTCCTTTATTCACAGGCAGGGTGAGCCAGACAAGCAAACTGGACCGAGACAGCTGTTAGTGTCGTTGCTGTTTGCGTCACACTGCACCTTACAGAGACCATCATCTTAAATTACAGTACCTGCCAAAAAATCCACTTTTATAAAGATTCAAGCTCAGTGACGAAGCTGAATGAGCTCATCCGTGTTTCCTCTTAAAACTCAGTTGTAAGCTGTCTTTGAGGAAGCGACGAACTACTGGCGATTGTCGATAATGTTCCTGTGTATTAAGAGTTCATTAAGTGGTGCACATGACCCTCCCATGACGAGTGCGGCCAAACTGGGCGCAAGCCTTCATCACAAGGCTCCCTCCGCTTTGAGTTCTCTGTGTAATGGATCTGTTTAAATGTGTGTTGTATCTCTTCACTTCAGGGTGAGAACAGCACACAGCATGTGAAAAACACATTAACATTCTGCTTAATGAGCTGAACAAATGAAGTAAGTTGATGGTAAATCTGAAACACTAATGGTATTCAACATGAATCTGATTCGTTTCTTTCATTTGGATTATGACTTGTTTGTTTTGCAGAATGATACTTTTCTTTTTATTAAGATTCAGTTTTTTGCTTTTTATGTTAATTTGTATAATGAAATGCTTGAAAAAGTGGAGTTGTTCATTTGTTTGTTATACATATATGTTATTGATGAGGAACTTATATAGTTTGGTCTTGGCCTTGAACTTCCAGGCCACACTGTATTGATAACATGATAACTCAAGACGTCAGCAGCAAAAACTAGACAGACGCAGAAGAACAGGAGAGCAGAAACTGAGCAAGCACAGCTACAACGAATGTGCATAACTGCAGTGGCTAATACAGCGTTCACTTTACAATCCTGCCCATTAGAAACACAGAGGAACTATAAACCCATCACACACAAACACACCACTAGCATAAAGAAGCACACACACTGCTGCATCTCTGTCTAATGACATGCGGGTGACTGCTGCGTTCACCATATGACCAGCAGCAAGCTGAGCATCCTCACGACAGCAGGAGACTCACAGCGACAGAAACATGTGGTATGCATGCATCTATTGACCACGATCAAGACTTACAAAACATTTCAGGCACCGACGTTTAAAGGCAAACAGACCAAACAAAAGCTCAATAATTGGAGATTTATACTCAGAGGTTATGTGGGACCAGCAGTATTGTTGTACTGCAAAAAGCACTAACACTACTACAATATTACAATACTATTAATAACTGTAATAATAAACTTTACATATATTCAGCCATTTAATTATTGAGTGCCTATTAACAATTAAACAATGAGACATTAAGGGATCAATAATACAGATGTTAATAATGCCAGGAGGATATTAAAACAAATAGCATACTGTGTACAGTATGTGTCATTGATTTGAAGGATAATGCTGCAGAGTCACATGTCTTCCCCCAGTGGCCACGGACTATATCCAAATGTTCTCTGCTGTGTCGTACCAGTTTTATCTCTGTGTGAATATAGGTGCAACAAGCTTACAGAAGAGCTAGAAGCAATCCGATGTGTTTAAGCCCAGCTGTCAACATCAGCGTTGTCTTTATTACCTGTAATATGTAAACCAACCTTAACAATTGTCTCACTGCTCTTGTGCTGACTCTGCATTGACTATATTCACGCCCTGAACCTTAAACATAACCATCAAAAACACACGCCTGATCTTGAATCTAACTCTGATCTGATTAAAACCTCACTGCAGTCTCCCAAAGTCTTAACCCCACACATCCAGCACTTATTTCACATTATTCCGTCTTCTTAAAAGAGTTGCTGCAGTCTATTCACCTGTTAGATTCAGAGTATAGCCTACTAAATAATAAATGGCAATAGCTGTTAAAGGACTGTGGCATTTTGGAGAGCTTGTTTACTTATCTGACAAACACAGACACTGTAACCAGCATGACGGCTCTGCTCAAACTTCCTGTTGTTCAAATTATGTTATGCAGGAGCAAATAATGAAATCAGTAAATAATAGAAGTTACTGCGTTGACAGAATGCTAATGAGGGCAAATAACCAGTGGCATCATCATTTCCTTATAGCTGGAAACTAACTCAACTGGTCCTGACTGACTGGAAGACAGGACTTTGGCTGGTATACACCTTAAAAATAATTTAAGGCCTGAGGACACTGAAAAGAAAAAAACCCAGCACTCAGTCAGTGATGGAAGATTATCACACAGTACAGGACACTGTGCTTTAAATGGAGGGAATCATTGACAATTGTACGCAGGAAAGAGGAATAACAACCAGCACAATGAGCAGTTCAGGAAGTACATACTAGGCATTGTCCCAATAATTTAATTGGACTTAACTCAGCAAGTCTGAAATTCTGGGTTGATTTCTCTAGAGAGCAACTTTCACAATGATGATCATTATCACTGAGACACACACACAAATAAATCCACATAACCATTATTCATTTACACACATCGCATGTGCTCATGAAACGCAGAATGCACACGCACACACACACACCGCTGCGAGAGTGACGAAGCATTAGTTTGTCGACCACATTTGTTCCAGCTGGTATACGATGTCCAGAGGCCTCGCAGCGTCGAGCTGTGACACAAAAGAGGCAAGCTGCTCCTATAATAGACCGAACGAGTTTGTCCACATGCCTGTGTCACACAATACACATACACTCACAGAGCATCTTGCAGAGGCCAACTGAATGACAAACACATGCCATCCAAACATGCAGCAAGTATCTTACCCATTTGACAGAGTCCCTTTCTCTCCTGACATTTTCATCTGGCAAAGTGTGTGTGTGTGTAAAAGAGAGGCGGAGAAACAGAAAGAGAACAGAGAAAAAGAGAATTGCAGAAGTGAATGCAGTGCAGTGTAATAGTCTATGTCTCAGCAGCAGCAGCAGCAGCAGGGCAGGTGGGTGAAAGAGTGAGAGAGAGAGAGAGAGAGAGGGAAGACTGAAGGAGAGAGGGAGGGAGAAAGACAGCAGGAGGAGGAGGAGGAGGAGGAGGAGGAGGAAGGATGCAGCAGCAACAGCAGACCTTAATAAGATTGGGATGACTATCACACATGAAGGGGGAAAACACAGTCTATTAGTGCTGCCTCACACACACACACACACACACACACACACACAAGCGCACAAGCACACACACGCAAAGACAAAAAGCTGGTTCCACCCCTTCCGATCATCACCCTCATGCCACACACTGCAGTCTCTGCTCTGATTGGTTAATGGAAAGCCAGGGGCGTGGTTAAATGCTCGAGTCTCAAGGCCTGAACATTATTATGTAAGATGGGGAACAACAAAAGAAAAAAAGCAACACATCCTTCATTCATGTAAAACGTTATGCTTTCTGTTGCTATAGGTGGTCGAGAGAAGAGTGAGACTGCGTTCTGGTGCGTAGTGAGTAACTCAGCCGGTGTTCAGTCTCTGCCACTGCAGCGACCAGTGAGTTCAGAAATAGAAGACACAGATGCAGTACAGCTGCTCACACTGTGGCCACACAAGACCTAATGCGAAATCATGAATGGAAGATCAGCGCAGTGCCATCAGTTCTGCAGCTCGCCACTAGATGTGGGTGAGAGAGAGACGTTTATGCACTTGCAAGCAGAAGAGGGCATTTCAGCTTCAGTTCAGAGAGGACCAACTCCATCCACGTCCCACATCATCATCAGGAGAAATTAAAGACATGCTGTACTTGACAAATAGGCCCTTTTTGATGCAGACATTCTGACATGACATAGCAGGAAAACCACAGGCGTTACACACCATTTAGCTTTACTGGGGTCAGGGATCTGCCACTGTGTTTGTTAGCTCACTGACAAAGGCTAAGTGATACAATAAAATGCAACAGAGCCATTGTTAAAAGCTGTGCGTTTCTTGCTATAATTAATAAAAACTTCTGCTGTGAAAAAGGTCCATTATCTGATGTCAGAGAAGGGCTATGAATCCATTCTAAAAGTGGCAAACATGATTAAATACACTCTGGTTTGAACAAACGTGCCTATTTTTGCGTTCGACCGGCCCTTGAGTTTTGTCCTGTGCTTTGAAAAATTTAAATAGTTAAAATAATAATAAAAATAAAATTCCTGTAAAGTCCAAGGTGATCAAAACTCAGATATTCAAGGTTTACTATCACATGAGACAAAGAAAAGCAGCGAATCCTCACATTTGAGAAGCTAAAGTGAGGGAATGTTTGGGGCTTTTGCTTGAAAAATGTATGTATTCATCTGTAATCCAAATAATTATTTCAATTATTTTTCCACCAATTGACCAATTAATGAATCAACAAATATTTTCAGCGCTAAATTGCATAGCTGGTAACTGAGTTATCTTGGCAGACACTTTGACATCCTCAAAAGTGAACAAATCACCTACAAGACTATAAATCCACAACTCAAAAAGCTCTCACTCCATAAAAACACAACTACAAGAACAAAGCCCTTTGGCCAGCACGGAAACATGAGGAGGAAATCCTTCTATCTTTATAGACTGTAGTTAAAATAAAATAAAAAAGCTTGTTGCTTCCATCCGTGTGTGCTGCGACAGTATGAGAGTGATGGGATTAAAGTGTACATAATTAAATTTGACACGCAGCTGTCCTCATGGTGGACATTTGGATTTGGCAACAAGGACAAAACAAGGATTTATGACTCCAGAAATGAATTTTAGCTTAATATAAGAATATGCAAATATCTGCTTCTTTTATGTGCCACACAACAGTGAATCATCCTAATTATTTGTGGTTCTAAACACTGGCATCAGCGCGGTAGGCCTCTTCCTTAAACAATCCTCAAGGAAAAGGATATGATGGTTCCGTTACACGGCACAAAAACAAATTTCTTCCAATGAGGTAATAAGCGTAGTGCAAAGATTTACTACCTAGCAAAAACTGAATATGTGAAAGTGCTACATTTAGCACCTTTAACCTTGATTTGTTCAAGTTATAATTCATTTTACTGATCATTCATGCTCTTTTCCTTTAGCTCCATTCCTCAAATCCTCCTCAGGCTACAGATAAATCCTTTACATACCTTGATAGGGAACGCAGAATTGGACTATTGAATATGCAACTGGTTCATGTTCATACTCATCCAGTCATAACTTGACACAGACAGGTGAGGGATGATTCTCAGGTTCTCGCTCTGCCTGAATTATTGATATGTCAAACAGCAGGGAGACACTG